>SNQJ01S0021274.1:111884-177394 GCA_010110895.2 Picea sitchensis | reverse complement strand
GTGGATCCTGAAAAGGTCGAGGCCATTCGAGAATGGTCAGCGCCAAGGAATGTGGCGGAAGTTAGATCTTTTATGGGTCTGGCAGGCTACTACAGAAGGTTTATAGCCAGATTCTCAAAGATAGCTCACCCTATCACTTCCTTGCAAAAGAAGGAGAAGAAGTTCCAGTGGACTGAAGAATGTGAGAGAAGCTTCCAGCGATTGAAGCATCTACTAACCAGTGCTCCAATCCTGAATATTGCAGATCCAAATAAGGATTACGTAGTGTGCACAGATGCGTGTAAGGAGGGGCTGGGAGGAGTTCTTAGCCAAGAGGGATTTGTAATTTGTTATGAGTCTCGAAAGATGAAAGAGCATGAAAGGAATTATGCCACTCACGATTTAGAGCTAGCAACAATCGTCCACGCCTTGAGGAAATGGATACATTACCTCATGGGAAGGAGATTCAAATTAAGAACAGACCACAATGGTCTAAAGTATTTATTTGATCATCCGACTTTAAATGTGAGGAAAACCAGATGGCTGGAGTTTCTGTGCGAATATGACTTTGATATCAATCATATCAAAGGGAAAGAAAATAAGGTGGCTAATGCACTCAACAAAAAAGTGCACGAATTACATGCTACAACCATTAGCATGTACAAGACTGAGATGAAAGACAGAATTTTGGAAGCTGCAAATACTGATTTGCAGTACAGAAGTCTTGTAGCAAATATACAACAACGCGAGAGACCACAGACCAAGGAAAGTTACACCTTGGGAACTAATGGTTTACTTCTGTATAAAAACAGAGTGTATGTACCCAATGTCCGAGAATTGAAGCTGGAAATTCTAAAGGAGATGCATAACGTGGATTATGCTGGACTTCCTGGATATCAGAAGACTGTGGCAACAGTCAAAAGCCATTATTTTTGGCCGGGTATGAAGAAATAAATTGTTGAATACATCGCCAGATGTATGGAGTGCCAGAAGGTTAAGGCTGGGCATAGACACCCAACAGGGTTGTTGCATCCTTTACCCATTCCTGAGTGGAAATGGAACGTGGTAACAATGGATTTTATCATCGGACTACCTAGAACCAACAAGAAGCATGATTCAATCATGGTTGTGGTGGACAAGCTTACTAAAGCCGCCCATTTTATTCCATTGAAAACCACCCATAGGGCAGCTGATGTTGCTGATATCTTTTTAAAATAAGTTGCATGCTTTCATGGAATTCCTAAGACAATTGTGTCTGATAGGGACCCGAAATTCACCTCAAATTTCTGGAAAGGACTGTTCAAGGGATTCGAAACGAATTTGAACTTTAGTACAACATATCATCCTGAGTATGATGGTCAGACAGAGAGGGTGAATAGTGTAATAGAAGACATACTGAGAATGTATGTGATGGACAAACCATCAAGGTGGGAAGACTACCTGTATTTGGTAGAATTCACCTACAATAATGGGTATCATGCATCATTGAAGATGAGCCCATTCGAAGCACTTTATGGAAGAAAGTGCAACACTCCAGTGAGACAGGATAATCCGACTGACAGAGCAGTAGTTGGGCCTGAGCTGCTCAAAGAGATGGAAGATCAAATGATAAAAATTAAACAAAATCTAAAAGCTGCCCAGGATAGGCAGAAAAGTTACACTGACAGTAACAAAACCCATAGAGAATTTAAAGTGGGTGACCATATTTTCCTAAAAGTGAAGACTAACAGGAGTTCCCTGAAGTTGGGAAGTTGCGCCATATTGTCAGGAAGATTTTGTGGGCCATTTGAGATCCTGGAAAGGATTAGGCCAGTTGCATACATGCTTGCACTACCTGCATATATGACTATACATAATGTGTTTCATGTTTCACTGCTTAAGAAATATGTAACTGATGTTAATCATGTTATCGATTGGAATGTGATTCAGGTGGAACCAAAAGGTGTCCTGCAAGTGCATCCTGTGCGCATATTGGACAGGAAAATCAAATAGCTCCGGAATCGAGCCATAGAGCTTATAAAGGTTCAGTGGAACTGGTATGGTCCTGAGGACACGACATGGGAGCATGAAGAAGTTATGCGGGCATAGTACCCACATATTTTTGAAAATTTTGAAAGGCTTGCAGAGACAGTGTAAGTTGCACTGAGGACAGTGCAAAAAATTAAGGGAGGGGGATTGTAATGTCCCCAAGGCCGAGCCCGGTTGTAAATATGATGTACGAAATGAATTGTAAATAGGTGTTATAGGATGGTGAGCCATGTTTGTATAAGTCGGTGGGCTTATGTGATTGTTAGGTCAAAGAGCCTAAGGGTTGGAGGCCAAGGGCCTGATTTTGTACTTGTATATATGCAAAAACATTTAATAAAATTGTAAACACCGCCAAGTGCAGACCGACCACGATGAATGAGTGAAGGGGGACTGAGTTTCCATAGAGAAGGCAAGGGATTAGGGGCTGGAAGGTGGGAAAATGGGCTAAGTGTTTAGCCTAAGGGGGGCTTAAGACTAGGAATAATATTTTATTATTATTCCAAAAGAACATGTGCCATCTATATTTTTTTATCCTAAGTTCTTGACCAAGGGAAGGTGATGCGTGCTGGTGGAACACATGCAGTCTCCAGGGAGACAAGTGTCGACCCTGGTGCATGTGAATAAAAACAGTTTGGGTGGACCATGAGGGGGGTTCACTCTCTCATTCGAGCAGACTGCCTAAGGGTGTACGGGCTTTGAGCAGTACGACTAACCCGAGGTCTGCAGAAAAACCTCGTACACCTTTTGAACTGAAAAGCCCATGTATACCTCTGTACTGAACCAGAAGCCTGTGAGTGATTATGAAAGAGTCGGTTTCACCTTTGTTTGAATCGAAAAATCCCGTGTTGTGTCTGGAGAATATGTGTGCATCCACTGCCTGAGATCGAGCCTATGCGTGAGATCTCTGTCCTGAAGCCGTGACCCTGAGCCATTTTGCCATTGCTGAGCATGTGGAATATGTTGTGTCTGTTTTTTCTGTTGGTTGTGTGGCCACGCAGTTCTGGACTACGTGGGAGGTTTGTTGACCTGTGAGCAATTCTCTCTAGGCGAGAGAGTGTGCAGAGGAAGGAGAGAACTCCTGGAAGGAACTCTGTAGCTGCCACAGAGCCCAGAGACTTCCAGTCTGGTCTGTTGCTGTAACCCAAGGCAAGGGAGGTTAGCAGCTGAAGGACTGTCCAGGTGACAAAGAAGGTGTATACTCCTAGGGTGGAACATGCAAGTGGGGAATGAGGGTCTGTGGGTAGTGAGTGTGGGTGGTTCCTGGGGGAGAATCCCTTCCTGTGGGTGTGTTCTATTTTCCCTGTAACCTCATCCTAACCTAGGATTCCTTGTCTGGGGGTGGAGCTTAGTCCCAGCTCGGGGGTGACCCACTGTTGAGCTGATGAGCAGTGTGGTCTAAGGTTGGGAGGTTCGTGGAAGGCCTGCACTTGGTTGGTGGATTCTACCATTGTTAAAAGATAAGTATCTGATTATGTTTTAATCATGTTTTGCATGACTCTACTGCTTATGTTACCATGATTTCCACTATGTATTTGAATTAGTATGAAACATTATTGCTTTGTTAATTATGGAAGTAACTCATATGAATACTCTGTGTATAATGTGTTTATTTGTTTAAATGCATGTGGATTATATAATACCTGTATGAGTTATGTACCCAGTGGTGTTAAAGTTTCCTTTTAAGAGCGATTAAGCCATGGTAATTGAAAAGGTGCGCTACACGAAGTCCCGAAGTAAATCTTAGCCTTTGAAGGCCATGGACACGTGTCGACAGATATGTCACTTCAGAAGGTTAACACTTCTGAGGTTTGTGGTGTTGTGCACCTTGGAACACCCGAAGCCTGAAGTTTCGAAGAAAATCTCAGCCATCCAAAATAGGAGGACACGTAGAGGCAGATCCCGCACTTTGAAGATTCGACACTCCGAAGAATTGCACATATTAGCAAACAAAAACTCCTGAATGCCGGAGTTCCGAAGAAGATCTTGGTATTTCATTTGGTGAGGCCTAAGGACCATTGGATTTATCTCTCTCCGGAAAATTTGCCACTTTGGCACTTCGTGAGTTTTGCGATTAAAAGAGGTGAAAAATCCCTAAAGCCCAAAGTCCTGAAGTATTTGTGGACCGTTGATCTCAAATCAACGAGGATTGTTGATCCTTGCAACAGGCTAGAAAGGAGTATCACTCGAAGCCCCGAATTAATTGAGGATCGTTGATCTCAACTCAACGAGGACCGTCGATCTTTGGAATAAGATCATTATTCAGCCATTCGACTATTCAGAGGAATTGAGACCTTTAGCGTCGAAACGCCCAAAGCCCGAAGACCCAGAGTGCCTGGTTTTCAACCCACGATCACATGAGAATCTAAACTTCAAATTTATTTTGGCTCTCGAGTAAACTCATAAAGCCCAATTCTACCATTAAAGGGGCTACAGTTGCTACAGTTGCTAAAGAACAGAGCTCAGAGCTCTAAATCCATATATCTTGTGCTCAGATAGTCAGATCCAGCCAGATCAAAGACAAAGAAGTAGTCTAACCCGTGATTTTCGACCCGAAGTTACACAAAATATTTCACAGACCTGGTTTTATGCATAGGAAACAAGTAAAACACATAAATCCATCACAATATCTTATTCTCGGATAATTAGATCCAACAAGATGTATCAATGTGATGAGATAGAATAGTCAATCCACAAGTGTTATCGAATTGGTGAATGAAAAACCAATAAATGTTTTCATGGGTCAGCAAAGAGGACTAAAGAAGTAGAGAAGAGACCTCAGACATATCTATAAAGAGAACAACAAAGAAATGGAGGAATATTTTGCAAATATAAATGAATAGGTTCCAGTTGTACTTGAGGAGCTCACACAAGAGGTAGATCATAGGAAAATTGATGATATTTGAAGAAACATGTGTATGAATCTACTATTACTGCCAGAGTATAATGGTAATAATTTTGAATTTTGGTCTGTTAGAATGAATACCTATTTGCGTCTTGTAGACTGTTTTCATAATCTACATGATCATGAAAGGGATGCATTAGCATTGAAGATCATCCAACAAGCCTTGGATGACAGTATGTTGCACAAGGTTGCAGCAAAGACATCTTTGAAAGAAGTTTGGAGTATTCTAGAAACAAATTACAATGAAAGAGGGAGCAACAATTTGTTGAATGTTGCCACTCTGGAAGAAGCATCTCTGTCTGAAGTAGATCTACCAATGGGAAAAAATGAAGGAGCATCTGTGTCTAAAGAAGAGCTACCAGAGAAAGAGAAAAAAGGTGCATCTGTGTGTGAAGCAGAGCATGCGAAAATTGTAGAAATTGATGGTGAAACTATCAATACATCAATCGACATTGATGAACTGATTCCAGTAATGTTTGTTGATGAAAACAAAGGACCAACATCAATAATATTTGATGCACATTGTGTAGAAATTGGCCTCTTTGAAACATAGGTAAGAAATATTGAAATTGAATTTGGTGATGATAATTTGTCTTATGATGAGTGCCTTCAAATAACAGAAGAGAAGAATAAAATTGATGAATTAATGTTTGGAGGAGGAATCCTACTTGGTACTCAGAACCAAGTGGATGATTTGGTGACTACATAAGTAGTGCTTGAAAGAAGGTTTGATGATAGAAGCATTCAAGCCACTACACTTATGACTGTAAGTGAAGCAGTTGAAGAAGAAGATAATGTTGATGCAGATTTGAAATGGATTGAACAATCAATCTATGATGTTAATGATGGTAACTGCTCTCAGAAAGAACAGAAAGAAGAGAACCAATATGGTTCCTGTTATATTTTTTTATATTAGATTGACAAGTTGTTTGAGTATGCAGGTGAGAAACCAAAAGAAGAAGATGAAGACATGGATGACGATTTCAATGAAGATCAGTTTGAAACTATTTTCATGCAATGGAGTTTTGAAGAAATCAGATTTTATTCTGAGTTAATGAGGAAGTAGTCCGTTGACTACACAACCCAAGCTATGAAGGGAATTGATGATAGTTTGCAGTGGTGGAATAATCCCACTCTCAAAGAAAAATTTGTTGCAGAAGAAGATGAAAGAAACATGCATAAGCAGCCTAATCAAATTCTGAATATGAAGTTACAACGACAAAGACAAAAGGAAAAGCACAAAGCCTTCAATATCAATGCCAAAGTGAAAAAAATGACAAGATTAAAACAATATAGAGTTTGGAAGAGGAGAAAGAAGAAACCCAACTCAAGTGAAAGTTAGAGTCTAGTTTTGTTGTTATGTATTGTAAGCCCAGCTGAGACATAGACCAACATACATTTTCCTTTTTGAATTCCTTTTTTTTTTGGTAAATCCATTTTTTTTTATTTCGCAACACTTAGGCATTATCAGTGCTGATATTTGTAAATGTTGAGTTTAAGAGGGAGTGTTAAATATATATGTAACCTCAACAATATCTGACTATACACTGCTAGTTGTACGATTGCTTCTTGATTTTCTTGATTTGTTCAAGCCTATTTAGCTCATCCTTTTTTCCCTTAATCAATATACTCAATGCTATTGCACTCTGCTCATTTTCTTGTTTTCCATTTCTATATTCTCTTCTTCTCATTTTTTCAACTTGAACCCAATGCACATATGGACTTGAACCCAATGCACATATGGGTATATCCCAAATCACTAACATTAAGACCTTCAATGAAATTGTAAAATTCTGAAATGACATCAATTCTTCTACCAAGAAACTAGATCAGAAAAAATCTACATTGAACTGATTATTCATACTGCTAGATCCCATCGACCAACTATAAAATATTCACAAAACACTTAAAAATATAATTAAAAATGGATCACAAAACCTCAAAAATGGACTCAAGAATCATAAGGGTAAAGATCCAATCTACTAACTAAAAAATTTCATCAAAATTGAAAAACTAGGAATCGACATCAACTGATCTTTTCTCCACTCTTCTAGATATACTTCTCTATATACAAAAATCTCTGCTTACCTTTCAACTATACCTTGGGTAAACCACGATCTCTCATTTCCAACAAACACCTCCAGTATACTTGAATACCCACCCTTATAAAATTGTTCCTCATCTATCCCAAGATGGCATACAAATAGCTTCACCATCCCTGATGCCAACATCATGTTCATTCTTCCGATCCATATAAAAATATCACACCTAAAAAAATCTCCCCACAGATCACACAACAATATCATCTAACAAGATCACACCTAACAAACCGATGACAATGATGATGTTTTCTAAACCTTTCTGCCATACAAACCCATGACAATGATGATGCTTTCTAATGGAGTTCTGAATACATATGATAAATATAATGGAAGTTCAATGCTGTCTTACCTTGTTCTAGTGGGAGTGAGATGAAACACAACAGAATCCAGCAAAGTCCCCCCTTCCATCTTTTGAAATTCAGAGGTACTGTTTTCAATTAAAATTATAGCAAGGAACATAACACACAGAGCCTAAGCTCAGTTAGTCATTGTGGGTCTTATTCAACTAAACTAAAACAAACAAGAGAGGTAGCTCTCAGCTGAATGAGGAAGGATGGAAAACTAGAAGAGGGTAATCTTAATGATGCCAAACACTTAAAATTATCTCCCATGTAGAGGAATAATAGACTAGTGTCGCTAAAAGATTGGAAACATACCTATTAGTAGGAAATGTAGATAGGGTAAGGTCATGGGACAACAATGAGAATCTAAATATGATTAAAGGGTATTAAAAAGCAATTATAAGAATTCACACTAAGATATTTTATCAATGGAAAAACATTTTACAAGGATTCATGAACCATATTCCATGAGTACCTCTTTCAAAGACAAGCTATTACTCTAAAGAGATTGGAAGATGTAAAAAAAGGGCATTATTAACTTGATTATTAACTTGGGAAGAGGCCAAATAACATCAAAAGAGTCGAGCCAATTGGGTATCCCAAGGAGACAAAAATAGACCTAAATAGTTCCTAATTTCAAGGAGATCACAAGTGTAGGGGTTTCTCATTACAAGAATATATTCAAGGATTAGTAAGATCAATTAACGTAGCAAGAATTGTAAAAATCTCCACTTTGTTTCCAAGTTTTGTCCATGAGGAGGAAAATGATACTTTAGTGGAGGAAATTTCTAAAGAGGAATTAAAGGATGTCTTTCCTTCCTTCTAAAAAGATAAGAACCCACGTCTAGAAGCATTTCTCATCAAGTTCTACCCGGGATTATATGATCTCATAGAGGAGGATATTCTAGGAGTGGTGGAAGAATCTATAGTTTCAAGTTGGGTTTTAGGACCATTAAACTCTACCTTTTTGGCATTGATACCTATGAAAGTTTCTCCCCATAAATTAGAAGAATTTAGGTCATTCTCTTTGTGTAATGCTATCACTACTATATTTGAACCCATTTTTTAACATAATTCAATGCCAGTTCAACATTACAAATGTTGATTTCTTGTCACTCATGATTTGAATATACGTTGGCTAAGTGTCATAGAATATTCAACATCTTACACGGTGCTAAGTCAACGAGTAAGAAATTGTGAACATTTTTTTTGGCATATTCATCACTTACTGAATGCTAAAATGACATATAGATGACATGTATCCAACATTTACCTCTTCAATTTTGTGTGGACCACATGATAGAAAGTGTTTTTTACCTATCAAATAATCGACATGAAAGGAACAAATATTCAAGACATGCAATGTGAACTAATTTAGAATCTGCTACTTGGTCCCTGTCATGTGACAAACTCCAAATGTCTATTTTAACATCAAGTAGGTGATGAGACATCGATGTATAATTCAGACTCTACCACATGTCTATAAATATATTTAGTGTGACATAATTGATGCATAGGCTAATGCCACATATCTAGTCAATGTTACATAAATGTTCGCATGCTAATTTTTTATGTATATATACATATAACATCAATAAAATGCCAAATAACTATTATGTAATTTTAAAAAATAAATAAAATAATAATTACTAGAAGAGAGCTGGAGTTACCCTCCTTCACCATCAAACCCCATCTATCATCCTCTCTATGTATGTGTTATATTTTCTTAAATTTTCATTAAAAATAGATTAACTAGAGTATGTTTATCTTCTCTTAACATTAAACATCCATATACTAAAAATAAACAGAATCTAGAAGAAGATAGACAAGAACAAGAAGACACAAAGATTTATCCTGGAAAACCCAACCAACTTTTCTTAGAGAGAATATTTAATGCAATACAACCATGAATAAACTCTCTTCACAAGATAAAAACCAATAATGAAGAATCCTTGATAAAAAGTACTTATCTCTTCTTTTTGTTAAACCCTAGCAAGGGTAAACAACTAAGTAGCACCACACAACCTTAGCACACCTCTTATAAAAGTACCGCACAAGAGAAACCACTGATAACCACCAAGAATATCCTTCCCCAAGTGGGGCACACTCTGCAAGAGAACCAAAAAACTAGAAATAGCGAAATTGCCACAACTGCAACTGCTAGCTACCTAGTGCGCACTATAAAAGGAGAATTGTTTGACTGTACAAATGAAATGATCTAGTCTTGTAATTATGTTAATATCGATTCCTCTCATGGGACGACTTCTTATTTTTGGTCTTTAAATTTACGTTATTATTTCTATGGGCCGACTTCTCTTCCTAGAAATTATATTTCTACTTTATTAGTTTCTTATGGTCGACTTCTCTTTCGAGGTGTTCTTCAATCTTTCAATGGTATTCCTAAGTTGACTTCTGAAATCTTATTCTTCTCCAAGAAAGGTTGTAAAGGATGGAATAACTCCCATTTCTACCAAAACATCAACACTCCCTCTTAGCTAGGGCGGTATTCTTCCAAGATGTTTTCTTCTAGTAGTCCCAATCACATCCATCCATTTCACATGGCATGGGTAAGACTACCACCATAGTATTACGAATATGCTTATGAGAATCTAGTAGTCTCAAGACTACCACCATAGTCTCATCACTACGCTATGAGCATATAGTAGTCCAAGACTACCACCATAGTCTCATGACTACGCTATGAGCATATAATAGTCCAAGACTACCACCATAGTCTCACGACTATGCTATGAACATCTAGTAGTCCAAGACTACCAACATAGTCTCACTGTTTATTTTTCATAAGCATTAGGTTAAGCATGAAGTTCATTCCATTTTATCATTTAACCATAACCATAAATGTTGCAGCAACCAACATCACAAGAAGAAGAACCATGCACAAGAACACAAAATGTATCCTGGGAAACCCTTCTCAACAAGGGAAGAAAACCCAGCCAAATAATTTGCTATAATATTCAAGAGAAAGACATTTACCACCAAGAAATACCTGGCACACAAGAGGGTGCTCAAACCCTAGAACTCTAGCACCCAAGAGAGGTGTGCACCTTTTGCCAAAGAAGTGTACTTGCTGAAATTTTCAAACTCATAAGTAAGATATGTTTCTACAATGGAAAATTTCCCTTTACTTATATTAGACTTGTCTTATCAACTGAAGTGTCTATTGGCACAACAGGGCCAACCTCTCTAAGACATAATATAATAATAATAATAATAATAATAATAATAATAATAATAATTATTATAATTAATATTATCCAAATTAATTATCTTTTACATTTATTATTAGACACAATAAGGTAGGGTCAGCATGTACCCTTTACATAAAAATTAGGGTTATAGGTAGGCATGACTCTTGAACAACATATAGAAAAGGATATGATACACCCACTAGGGACACATCCATAGGGATTTCATATCTCTGATTAACTGCATTACACAGAAGAACCGGATCTTCACACGTTCACTTGTGCTTGTCCACATGCACGTCCACTCTACAGATCTTCTTTCTCACTTCCTCACATAGGAGAATCATCTAAATTATTCTCATCAACTATGCTACTAAGAGGAGGATAATACATCATATTCATTTATGTTCTCATGACGATGCACCCAACACTTTGGGATTTCACACGTTCACCTTGTGCTCATCCACAGGCACTTCCTAACTCAACAGATCGCCTTTCCCACTGGATAATCCTTTTAAGTTATTATCAACTCTCTGAATGGAGGAGGTCATCTCTACGTTCCCATATCTGTCTCTGGAAGGAACCACATACCCTTCTTAGGGGATTTCTCTCAGGTTTGTAAGCTGAGAGAAAGGCTTCACATAGTTGCAATGATCCACACCTCATAGGTTTCTAAGCTGGAGAATGTCTCACATAGCTGCAATCATCAACACTCCCTCTCAGCTAGGGAGGCATTCTTAATCATGCCAAATATCATATGGATGTTCTATGATTTTTTTTTAGGCTAGATTCATCAATACTCCCTCTTAATTAGGAAGGCATTTTTCACTAAGTCAGTCAGGTGAAGATTTTGGTAATCTACTCAAGTGTAGGAAGGTACTGCATGTGCATGATTTTCCTCTGCATCATATCTCTGATATAACGATATTTCATCTCATCGTGTTTCAATCTAATAGGAAACACTAGATTCTCACATGACTCTTGGTTATCATCATAATATCCATCTCATGGTCAAGTAATTTGTTAGGATTTTGTGAAGCCACATTTCTTCGTACACTCACTTCTATATACTCTGTCTCTATGGTACTCAATGTCACAGAATTTTGTTTCCTGATGTATTAGGAAACCATGGAAAAATTCACGGTAAGACAACAATTGTATGTGTTGTCTCGATCCACTGTAGTCTCTGCTCAATCTGAATTGTGATATCCTGCAAGCTCAAGTTCATACTGGAGGCATATCTCAGGCCATATCCAACTGTGCCTCGTATATACATGTTTTTTTGTTGTCTAGTGAGTCTGTCTTGGTATACTCATGAAATGAATAAGCCCATTCACTGTATGGCATGAATCAAGTCTGGTGTTAACCAGACACATCAGTGATCCACACAACTATGGATCGGTCTCGTCTGAATCATCATCAATCTTCTTCTTTAGATCCTTCACAGTGGATTTTCATTCTTTCATACTAAACTTCTTTAATATTTCCACTGTATATTTTCCTTGACTCAGGAAAATATCATTAGTTCTCTGTTATACTCCTTTTCTCAATAAGTAGTGTATCATACTTAGATCCTTCATAAAAATCAGAAGTCAATTCTTGCTTGTTTTCAACAACAAGTCTTTCTGAATAAATCATCAAAATTAGGCTCTTGTCACCAACACTGTAATAGTATAGGTTTGGATCAACAATATTTTAGTTAAATTCCAAACTCATCAAGAATCCATCCATTTGATATGGTTTCCAACTCATGGTTGGTAGTCCAAATGGAGGTGTATCGGGCCTACTGAATCAAGTGTCATATCATAGATAACTCCCTCTGTTTGTGAGAAACCTCTGGTTGTAGATCTTGCTTTGTATTTCTCGACACGTCTATCAAGTGCATGCTTGATCTTATAGATACACTTGGAAGTCATCACAGACTTCTCTTCTAGTCTCTGAACAATATCTTATTCATCATTCTTTTATGATATACTGATATGCTTATGTTATGGTATCTTTCCATACTTGTTCTCCTATTACTTTTCAAAGACAAGGAGGCTCAACATTAATGAAGTGGCTCATGATTGAAGTATATCTTGAGAATCTCTTTTTATTTCTCGGGATGTGTCTTGAGAGATTTGTATGTTTCTTTGTTTCTTGCAGAGTGAGTCTAGGTAGGCCTTTTATTCCCTACTGCAATATCTCTGAATATATCAACTAAAACAACTGGATCAATTTGAGTAAGATATGTCTCCCTCTGAACTATTGAAGGGTGAAAAGGTATTTGTTTCACTGCCAATCTTTTTTTGTGATTCTCTGGATCTTTGAAGGAGTATCTCTTCTTCAAGGACAACGTTCCTTCTTGTTATTGTATAATAAACAATTTAAATATAGTTTGGACTCCTGTACTAGGGATAATGGTACAATTCTTTGAGAGCTCTTGTAATAGGAATGATATCCTTCATTTATTTGAAAAAATGCAATCAACTTATAAAATTTATAGATCAAAAGATTTACCTAGTTTGTAGCCATGTCCTTTTAGAGGAAGTACTTCTCCTCTCTCTTATCTTGACTCACTTGAGGTGGATCTGGATCAATGTCAGCAGTGGAAGCATATTGTCTTCCCTTCTTCCTGGTTGGACAGTTTCTTGCAATGTTTCCATACTTGTCACATCTGAAGCACTGAATTTCAGAATAATCTCTTCTTTGATAACCTAGATTGGATGAAGGATTTTCACCTTTAAATGTTTGCCTAAAATGTCTTTTGAATCTTCCTCATTTGTATGAAGTGCAAGAGCATGATTTTCTTCTGAAGAATCTTCCACTCCTCTATTTCTAAGTCTAAGTTCTTCTTGAGTGAAATTTTTCCATAGTCGATCAAAGTTTGGTAGAGCTTCTTTTCCACTGATACATTGAATGAAAGGCTCCCATTATTTTGGAAGATTCTGGAGAGTGGTTAAGAAAATTTCTCTATCAGACATGATTTCCCCAATGGTCTCTAGCTGTTCTTTTATCTCTGATAAATTCATAAAGAAGAGTGAAAATGGGTCACCCTTTGTCATCTTGGCACTTTAAAGTTGGCTCTTTAAGGTAAGAGCTTTGACAGTGTTGTCACTTTCAAACATTCCTTTTAGAAATTGATACATGTCATAGGTTTTCTTCAGATTGGCAATACGAGACAAGAGGTGATCTCTTACTGAGTAGATGATTATTTTTCTGTCTTTAACATATTCTTCCTTTCTTTTCTTATTCTCTATATCTGTAGTTGTGTCTGGTAGCAATTTAGTTGTCACATCCAAGAGATCATATTCTTCAAGAGTGACTAGAATCTTTGATTTCCAGGGGCTTAAGTTTCTTGCTCCATCAAGCCTATCTTTTACCAAAGTTTTGTTCTTCATTTGATTGGTTTCTTTAAATTATCGCCAACTGGATTTTGAAATCCTAATGATTAGGTTAAATTAGAAACCTTAGATTATATTGGACTTATGAATTCCAACAATCAATTTTATAGTATCACATAAATGCTTTCTGATTCAAGAAAACGTTTCTTCAGAAACCCATAATTAATATTCTGCAAAAAATTTCGGCACCCTAGAAACCCTAGGGCCAAAAATCAAAATTTCTCGGAATTTCGTTTTGAGAGATTCTAGAGATGCACTGGAGGAGTCCATACTCTTCTATTCCAAAAGTAGCCCCAAATTCCAATTTTTAAGGGGATGAAACACCCAAAATAAGAGGGTCGTATGGATTTTCTGGAAACCCTAGGAAGGCCATACGGTTTTGTAGAAGAGGAGGGATGACAGGTAAACGATGAGACTTGGTATATGCTTGTGTAATGGGTTCTTTCAAGACCTATGCTCTGATACAATGTTGATTTTTCATAATCATTAGTTTAAGCATGAAGTTCATTCCATTTTATCATTTAACCATAACCATAAATGTTGCAGCAACCAAGATCACAAGAAGAAGCACCATGCATAAGAACACAAAATGTATCTTGGGAAACCCTTCTCAACAAGGGAAGAAAACCTAGCCAAATCCTTTGATATAATATTCAATAGAAATACCTTTACCACCAAGAAATTCCTAACACATAAGAGGGTGCTCAAACCCTATAACTCTAGTGCCCAAGAGAGGTGCACACCTTTTGCCAAAGAAGTGTACTTACTGAAATTTCCAAACTCACAAGTAAGATATGTTTCTACAATGGGAAATTTCCCTTTACTTATATTAGACTTGTCCTATCAAATTAAGTGTCTATTGGCACAACATGGCTGACCTCTCTAAGACATAATATAATAATTATTATTATAATTAATATTATCCAGATTAATTATCTTTTACATTTATTATTAGACACAATAAGGTAGGGTCAACCTATACCCTTTACATAACAATTAGGGTTATAGGTAGGTATGACTCTTGAACAAGATATAGCAAAGGATCTGATATACCCACTAGTGCTCATCCACTAGGGGCACATCCATAGGGATGTCATAGCTCTGATTCGCTACATTACACAAAAGAACTAGATCTTCACATGTTCACCTGTGCTCGTTCACAGGCACATCCACTCTACATATATTATTTCTCACTACCTCACATAGGATAATCATCTGGAGTCTTCTTGTCAACTCTGTTTCTTAGAGGAGGATAATACATCATCTTCATTTTTGTTCTCATGATGATGCACCCAAGACTTTGGAATTTCACATGTTCACCTTGTGCTCAGCCACAGGCACGTCCTAACTCAACATATCGCCTTTCCCACCGGATAATCATTTGGAGTTCTTCTCAACTCTCTGAATGGAGGAGATCATATCTACGTTCCCAGCTCTGTCTCAGGAAGGAACAACATACCCTTCTTAGGGGATTTCTCTCAGGTTTGTAAGCTAAGAGAAAGGCTTCACATAGCTGCAATGATCCACACCTCACAGGTTTGTAAGCTAGAGAATGTCTCACATAGCTGCAATCATCAACACTCATGAATATGCTATGAGCATATAGTAGTCCCAAGAATACCACCATAGTCTCACAACTACTCTATGAAAATCTATTAGTCCAAGAATACCACCATAGTCTAACGACTACACTATGAGCATCTAGTAGTCCAAAAATACCACCATAGTCTCGCGACTACACTATGATGTTTCTCCTCTCCTAGTAGTCCCAATCACACCCATTCCCTTCACATGGTATGGGAAATACTACTACCATATCCCTAAGGCTATGCCATGGTCCCAATCACACCTAGCCATTTCACATGGCATAGGAAATACAACACTACAAGTCCCAATCACACCTATCCACTTCACATGGTGTAGGAAATACTTGTACCAGGCTACACATTACTCCTTCAGTCACTTCACATCACTGATTTGGGAGACACTTAGCCAAAGGGAGAGCCCACTCGAGGAGAAACATCACATCTCCCTCTAAATGAGGGTGGACATTTTGCATCATGCCAAGCTTGTCTCTGATGTGCTCATACTTCACTCTAGATAGAGGCTTGGTGGGAATTTACTCTATCTTCTCATCTATGGATATGTACTAGAGATCTACTGCTCCTTTCTGGACCATTTATCGGATGTAATGGTATTTAATATCTATATGATTTGAATTGTCATGAAAGGATGGATTCTATGAAAGCTTCACACAACTTTGATTATCAAAAAATATCAAAGTTGGCTCCAACTCTAGATCAAATAACCCTGCAAGTAACTTCCTAAGCCACACTGCTTCATGACTTGCAACATTGGATGCTATATACTCTACCTTTATTGTACTAAGTGCGACTGACATATGTTTTCTACTCAACCATGATATCATACTTGATCCCAAACTGAAGTAACATCCTGATCTTCTTTTCTGGTCCACTGCACTTGCCACCTAGTCATATTTTGTATAACCTTCTACTTTACTTTACCGACCGAGACATATCTGAGTCCATATCCAATCATACCATGCAAGTACATCAACACATGTTTTTTTGTTATCCAATGTACATGTCTAGGCTCAACCATGTATTTATTCAATGTGTTCACTACAAAGCATATATATGGCTTGGTGTTAACCAAGTACATCAAGGATCTGACCAACTTCCTTTACATTGTGGGATCAACCAAATATAAATATGAATCATTGGAGAGCTTCATATTCATGACCATATGTGTGTCCATGGAATTGCATTCCATTATCCCGAATATTTGCAGGATCTCAGTTGTATATTTTCCTTGGCTAAGGAAAATCTCATCTGGCCTCTGCCACACCTCTAATACCAAGAAATAGTGCATCAAACCCGGACCCTTCATTTCAAAATATGAAATGAGCTCCCTCTTGCACCTATATATGAGCTTCTCATCCCCTGTAAGAAACAAGTCATCCACATATAGTACCAATATCAATGGGAAACCATCTTAAACCTTTTAGTAAAGGTTGGTATCTACATCACTCTTGGTAAACCCCAAGCTCATCAGATAACTATCTATTCTAGCATACCATGCCCTAGGTTCCTTCTTAAGCCCATACAAGGATATCTTCAATTTGCAAACATGGGACTGCTCCCCATGGATCACAAAACCTTATGGATTATTTGTGTACACTTCTTCTTCAATTATACCATTCAAGAAGGAAGTCTTGACATCCATCTAGTGTAATTTCCATCTCATAACAAATGAAATAGAAATGATAGTTATAATGGAAGTGTACCTTGATACTAGATAAAATTTCTCATCATAATCTATTCCCTCTTTCTGGGATAATACTCTAGCCAAAAATATCTCTTTGTACTTATCTATGCTACCATCTACATCATGTTTGATCTTGTATATCCAATTGGAAGTCACCACTGACTTCCCTTCCAGTCTCAGAACCACTTCCCTCGCACCATTCTTCATGATGGAGTCATACTCTTCCATCATGGAATCCTTCCACGCTTGCTTCTTTACAAATTCCTTATAAGTGGAAGGTTCTAAATCGATGATTCTTTGTGACTAAGGACAAATCCATATCTTAGTCCTTTTGACTGGTTGCCTTCTCTGTACAAAAGTATATTGAAACAAGGGAACCCTCCTAGGATATTTCACATCTCCTATAAGACTATAAAGCTTCAATATAGCATCCTCAACTTATGGCACTTGTCTTTCAGTCCTGAAATATGTCTCTCTCCCACCTGAATCTGAGGGGGAACTGCCCCTGAATGATCGGCTCTTCCTCTGAGTCAATTGAATCTCTCTAATATCGTGATCACTTTGAGTCTACATGCTACCTCTAGAACATGACACCCTCTAAGTCTATGCAATATCAGATCCATAGGCTCTCTCTATATCTTCTAACCTCCTCTGAAGTTCGATCTCCTATGAACTATATTGGGGAGGGATGCTCCTCCCTAATGGATCCTGAGGGATGAATCCGTATGAACTCTAGCTCCTTTTGAGATAGTAATTAGTGGGGCCACCTGCCTCACCACTGGTGGAGAAATATATTCCACAAGGGATTCACCTTGTTGACCAATATCTTATCGTGTTCATTCATAAAGGGGGTTTTTAAATTCTGAAAAATTGATTCAATATATTGTAGGTATTTGGAGGGGATGTGGGTATCGGGGGGTTTATAGGTATTGGGGGGGGGTATAAAAAGGGGTATCTAGTAAAAATAGGGGTTTCTTTTATTGAAAATATGTATTGGGAGGGGGGTTCAACAAAAGGATTTTTGGAGGTATTTATCAATATTTAGTGAAATTAGGGATATTCTTTAATATCTCATGAGCACAGGTGATATGTTAGAGGTTCACTGAGTTAAGACTCCATGATATGTTCCTTCTCATGATGTGGATCATCAATTCCATTTAAATTGAGAATATCTAAGTTCATTTTTTCTCCCTGAAAGTATCACAAGGATGCCTCAATGCACCCTGCCAAGTGTCACGAAGCCATGTTGACCTCCTCCTAGTCACTGCAACATCTCTAGGTAGATCCACTGGTCCTTATAGTTCTACTAACTCTTCCTAATTATTTTAAGAATGATCATTTGAACTAGAGAGTTATGTACAATCATATTTCAGATCCTTATACTCCTAACAGTAAATCTCCATAAGAGATACTCTATATCCCGCAAAAGTACCCTTCTTGCCAGAATATTCAAACTTCATCCTCTTCTTCTTCGATACATGGAATCTGTGTACAGTCATGTACACAAATCTATGTCAGGATAGTCTAATCCATGTCTCATCTAGAGACTATCTAATATGTTTCCTCCTGCAACCATCACTATAGGCCCTTCTCAGAGCTATCACTGGTGACTTTCCTGGAACAAGAACAAGAATAAGAAACAACACTTTTCTAGTGTTGTGACCAAGTATTCCTCTAGGGTAACCTTCAAAGAACAAGATTAAGAAAAACAAAAACAATTTTCCAGTTTTATAAACAATCATTCTTCCACGATGAACTTCTCGAAACAAAACAAGGACATCTCCACGGTAATATCCATGGAATTTAACAAGATAATATGCCTAGGACAAAATCAACAACCAAGAAAATCTCCTAGAGGAGATCAATTTCATCTTGCAAATAAGTGCATCATTAGTACTAAACAGTGAGCATTTACACAATAATCATAATACTAAAAATATTCAAGTGTTACTAAACATTTGATGGAAAAAATGTACTTAGCAGTAATAGAATTCTAAAGACTATTGTTCTGGTTACAATATTGATTTAAGATGCAACAATAAAAAAACATCAAACCTGATATGCGAACCTGTAATCTTAATTGCTACTATTCCATTTGTCATATACACTATAGGACACATCACCATTGCTTCCTTCAAGTCACGGGCTTCCTTTGAGTGCACTATATCTAAGATCCCTTTGGATCTACTCTCACTGCTTGGACAACTATCATTTTTCCAAGTGTACATCTCCTGCAAATATCTTTATGATATAGCTTATTTACAAGTGCATACCTTTGAAATTTGTATCACCATCCAACTTATCTTCTAATATCTGAGACATTACATCAACGAGAAGAAGCCAAAACTTTGAATCAAAAGTTTCAATGTATAGGAAGATGTCAACGAGCCTAAAACCCTAAAAATTCAACTTTGATGGAAAGTCAATCTGAGAGATGCAACAGGAATTTAAGGGAAAGGCGAGCTGATCTATGCTGGAATTTGTTTTACTCGAATTTATAATAATTTCTCAAATATCTTGACAAAGGAAAAATTGTGCAGCAGCAAGGCGTAGTGGAAAATCCCAAAGTATGATCTTCCTTCCATTGGTTAAACTGTTCTGAAGGTAACCAACTCTGAACCATATTAGCTTTTCTTAAATTTTCATTAGTAATAGATTAACCAATGTATGTTGATCTTCTCTTAACAATAAATATCCATATACTGAAAAAAAACAAAATCTAGAAGGTAATAGACAAGCACAAGAAGACACAAAGATTTATCCTCGGAAAACCCCAATCTCGAGGAAAAACCAAACCCAACCAAATTTTATTAGAGATAATATTTCTGATAATGAAATAAAACCATGAACAAGCTCTCTTTACAAGAGAAAAAACAACAATCAAGAAACCCTGATAATGGGTACTTGTCTCTTCTTCTTATCAAAACCTAGAAAGGGTAGACAGCTGAGCAACACCAATCAACCTTAGCCCAAATATTCTAGAGGTAGTGCACAAGAGAAACCACCAAGAACCACCAATAATATCATTCCCTAAGTGGGGTGCACTCTCCAAGATAACCATAAAAACAAAAATAGAGAAAATTCCACAAGTGCAATTGCTAGTTGCCTAGTGCGCACTACAGAAGGAGAACCCTCTGACTGTACAAAAAAATGATCCAGTCCTGTATTTATATTAATCTAGATTCCTGTTTGGGGCTGACTTCTTATTCCAGGTCTTCAAATTTACTTTTTTTTTGTGGGTCGACTTCTCTTCTTGGAAATTATGTTTCCACTTTATTATTTTTCTTTGGTCCAACTTCTCTTCTCCATAGCCATATATATCATAATAAGGACTTAAATACTATTTTCATGAGCCATCGTGGATTCACATGGAGAATACAATTTGTTTTTTTTTTTTTTTGAAATTGAAAATATGGAATTTAATATCACAATGTCTTGTCAGGATATAAGGGAAATGGAATTTTTTTTTGGTCTAACACATGGAATAATACACACTCAAAGACCAATTGTATGTTATATATCAGACAAAGACAAAGACAATAAAACAAGAACTCTTCATGGGAAATAGATGGGAAAATATATTAGTTAAATGAAGCATTACATTTATGAAAATGGAAACGATCAAGTTTTTCCACTTTAAGAAGATCTTCCAATTAGGTGGATATCCGGTTTGCTAGTATGCAAGTTGGTGATTGGAAATATTTGTTTATGTGAATGGAGTTTGAAGGATGACAATTTATTCCAGTTCATAAGACTATTGATTATGAAGTTTTCCATTAGTGAAAGGATAGAATAAAGACATTTAGAGGAAAGATTCATGTAAGAAATAATTTTTTGAAAGGTAACACCAACAAATCCTTATTCATTATGGACCATGTTAAATATTTTATGAGAAAGTTTGAGTAAGATCTCATCCTATGGTTGTAATATATCTATCAATTAATTTGGGAGAGTGTACATCTCTAGTTAGAACATTCAACTTGGAATTATTTTGTGATAAACTTATATTCAAGATATTAGGGGAGTATGGTAGAGTGTATAATCTTACAACAAAGTGGAAGGGGGCATCTAGGTAAGATAATGGATGGATATTCATTAATGTAGTGATTGGGATCTTGTGGTGAGCATAATTTGGTTGCCAATCCATTCTTGAGGCATGAATTGTTTAATGAATTCTTTTACGAATCTAGTCTACATTGACCCAATAATTTCCCTTGTATCCCAGGTCTAGGAGATAATAGGAAATACAAAAAAATTCATTCAATTCTATATCAAGAATTCCGTCTTCATGATTGTGTAGTCTCCTAGCATAAACATTTGTGCTACTACACCAAGAAAATTGTTTTTTTTTTATCTAGACCAATAGTCCAGTATGCATCTACCAATCACTATTATTGATGAGAACCAACACAAATTTGCACTTATGTTGGTTAATAAAACTTCCTTTAATATTAATGTAGTAAACTTACTTCAAGAAGTGTTTTTCATCGCTAATCAATTTATTATATGACTTAACAATGTTCTGCTTGAGTTAATTATAAATGATTGTCAATAATTTAATTACACTACACTATTGAATGAATAACAACAAATCATGCAACTACAAATTTTGAGGTCCATGTAAAGACACACGTCACATACAAACTAAACATTATTGAATTAATACAAAATTGCAATTAATATAAAATATAGTACAAAAAAATACTATGATGTTTCACAACCTTGGGCTCACACGGCAACACTTATAGCCTTTCTCACAATTACACTTGCAACATTGATGGTCACACTTGTTTGTCTAATGTACTTATTGTCTCCATAGAAAATATGTAGGTGTTATGATCTATGGAAACACAATGCAACATAATCAAAACACTAACCAATAAGGAAACTCTAATAAAGGATTGTACTTTTACATTTATAGAATTGGTTTGGTTTCTTGGAAAATTATTTGACCTAGTTTGATCTGTAAATTGTCATGGATATTCCACTGAAATAGTTCATCATAATAGATATTATAATGTTCTACAATATTTTAATCATGCAACAAAATATTGTAGACTTAATATTTCTATATAAAATGAAAGAGATAAGCAATAACACACCATCCACACAATGAACACAATATCTTCCCTTGGAAAATCCTATATGGGAAAAAACCAACGAGAAGGTGAAATTGTAACACCTTGTTTCCCCCAGTTTGTAAATATAACTATATTGGCCAAGGTACTATGGAAAAATCAAAGGTGTGAATGTTTGATTTAATGGAACTTTGTATAAAAGGTCGATGAATGTAAATTATGCTATTTTAATAGAAAATGGATACCTATTTCATGACTGCTGGAAAGGGGATGTGATAAGAGAGACCATGAATGCTATGAAAATATGGTGGAGGGGACCATGAATGGTTGTGTTAACCTTCACCAAATCAGTATTGTGTTGGATTTAATTTCTCAGTATCGAAACAACCCTTTGACCCAGTAATGAATTACAGTCAGGCTGGTAGGTGGGAAGACCTCCTCAAGAGTTAAGGAGGGGATGGGGAAGACCGCCCATTTGTAAGGCTTCCAGACTTGACCACGGACTAGGAATTCGATCCACACTCAATCTTGATGGAAAAGGAAAGAAAGGAAAACGTGGGGGTCAGGAAGAAAATATCTACGAAGAGTGTAGAGACGAGAGTAGAAGCTCTGGGACTTGAGGAAGAGTTTGTGAAAAAGAGTGTGTTCTGATCACGAGAAATAGAGACTGAGATGGGAGAAGGAGAGTAACCTTCGTTCCTATCTATTTCTGAGCTAGAAGAATATATCCAATCAAAAAACATCGCGATATAGCTTGGGGGTGGCTAGTGGTAAATCCGTGAGGAGTGACTGAGCCTATGGTTGGGTGGAAATGGGCACCCTTTCCAACAGTCGCTTCACGTTGTCTAGTTTTGATAATTGTTTCTATACTTTATGCATTCAATTGGGAATTAATAGTTGCATGCATGTATTTACTTATTTGTAAATGGTTCAACACTGAAAAGGTTAAATTTTGTATATATGTTGTTTTCCTTGAGGACTTGTGCTTTTTTTTTCCCCATGTGCCCTAGTTTATCTCTCGAAGGTGTTTTCCCTAGGTAGCTACCTCACAACTCCGGAATGAGAGCAAGCCTTTTGTAACTGCTACCATCTCGGTAACCTCATGAGTTTACACCTCCTAGTTTCAAAACTTAAGGTGTTACAAACTAGGAAGGTGTTTCCTTCAAACCAGTAGTCTGAAAGACCTTGAATTCAAAACACGACTAAAGAGTAGATATCATAGACCAAGATTCATATAAAGGTCCATGTGACCTGGGTCTAGGAACCCTATGCTAAAAGGAGGTAGCTCATGAAGGCTTTGGAGCTTCGGGAGTTCAAAGCTCTGAGATATCAAACTTCACGGTAGTTACATTTACCTGAACTACCAGAGTCACAAGAGCCGTAGATGACTTAAGAACCTGACAGCGGAGATGGATGTGAGGCATTCATCAGGAGGATAAGTTATCCCAGTCTTCATATCGACTCAAATACCCGATGGAGCTAACGAATAAAACAACAGTCGCTCGATTGAATCGATGGTTGGGAATCATTGCGAAGCGTGAAGGTGAATATAGCAAACATGCTAGTTCGCGACCCACAATTCACCAACATCATTTATCTCGTCAGGTTGGAATATCAACAACCCCTATTAGACCAAGTTGGGCGAGTACTTTTCCGATTGCGGAGGTTTATCTCTCTGATAAAGAGTGTGCATGTTGGGTCCCCGCAATTACTGTGAACTGTTGATCGATGAAAAACTCAGTATTGGCCAAATTATGACCATCAGACCTAGAAAATTTGCTAGATGGATAGTCGCGAGTTCCTTTGGAAATTCGCGGAGTAAGAGAGTCCATCTATGCCGTCGATCTGAGAGAAAGGATAGGTGTCGACAAATCATTGAATTCGGGTGTAAGAATTCAAGGAGAAAGCGAGTGTGGAGAGTTTGACACTCCTGAAGCCCAAAGAGCCGAAGCAAATCTAATCTATCTAGTCCAAAGGGACAGGTGTCGCCATATCCTTCACTTTAGAGGAAAGTCACTACGGGAAAAAATGGGATGTGTTGAACAAGAAATATTGAAGGCTGGAGAGCCAGAGTTCATCTGAGTCGTCCGTCAGCTGAGGAAAGTAGCCACTTCGGAGGAAAATGGGGTCACAAGAGTTGAGAACACCTGAAGTAGATCATAACCGTCGATCACAAGGGACGCGTGGCACTCAATCTATATCTCTGGGTACAAAGTACTTTGGAGGAAAAAGGTGTAGGAATGTTTGAAATTCCTAAACATCGAAGTCCTGAAGTCCCTGAGGATATGAGGTGTCAGATCATGAACTTCATAGGTTTTCCACTCCGGGTGATTTCGCATGGTGGTTGTCTTGGTGCCGGTTGTCTTGGCATCTGGTCATAGTCCATGGTCATATGAAAATATAAGGGGATGAAAGAACATGAAGAACTTTGGAGAGGATATTTGCTAGCTCTGAGCTCATTTCAGAGCATGGATATTGTGGATGGAAATCTCTGGAAGAGCATAATGAAATAGATACCCCAAATGGGGGTTTTGATTTTCCCAAGAAGAGCGAAATTTTGAGTACCCTTCGTGGGTGTGTTACATGAGGCTTGTGATTTTCTCCTTTGTTATCAACTATGAAATGTAATTATAAATAATGGGGAACTCACTATGGATATTACATGGACACTATGACCAATATAGTTGCTATAGGGTCTTGTTCCTTTGATGTCCCTCAATATCCCACTCTCATTTCTATGTTGTCATATGGAAAAAAACTCAATACAAAAAAGAATGTAACCCCTACCTTTCTTAGTGATCTAGTGTTTAACATAGCTTGATAGTCATCTAGGGTTAGGCTTAGAGTTTTCAAACACCTCAACCCCTAATTATTATTAAGGGTTTTGGACCTTCTAGACTAATACTGAAATACCACATGTGAGTATCTCCACATGTATGACTAATGGAAGTTGATGTGGCATCCACTCAGTGTCATGGTAGTAAAAAATATAGGTCAACTTGCATGAGGCACGATTTCCACATATGAACTCCAATTGAGGTGATTTTCATGTCGTTGGAAAGATATCAAAGTTTGAAATAGATTCAAGAGGTTTGAATTATTATTGCAAAGTTTTGACCCAAAAAATAGTCATGTAAGGCCTCAAACAAGCTTTGAAAGGTTCTATACCCCAAGTATTCAATGTGAGACAAGCCCATGAAATGGGACGTACAAGTCAATAAATCCAATTTTTCCACCCCAAAAGTACCAAAATAGATGACAAATTATATTATTACCCAATCCAGATAAATCATTTTTATCTAACATAGGATATGTCATGTGTGGTTTACTTTTATCAAGTTTGACTCGATCTAGTTCCTTAAGATGCTTTGCTTTCTCAACAAATTTTTTCTTTGTCAATAATATTCCCTATCATCACCTATATAAATTGTGGCTACACTTTTTTGTTTCTACATCAATCCTCTCCATAAATTTATACTCTAACAAATGTCCACAATTTTCTCTAGAGTCTTACAAAACTATAACTTGATTTACTCTTGTTCTTACAATTCTCTCATGTAGTAAAAATGAATTGCAATATGTTTGTAGTTTTGTAAGGTCGTTGGAACATATTAAGCATCGTTTTGTTTCTAGGGAAAATATGGAGAAAGAAACTACAAAACATTTCCAAAAGAACATCTATATCATCATAACATATGCACCTTATTTTCTGCAATTTTAGGAAACTAAGAAATCCTTTAACAATGGTCATAAAGGAGACAACATTTAACAGTTTCACAAGGTCATTGGCGTTAGAAACCACATGTATTCCAAAAGAGGGTGAACACCTTTAGTAACCACTCAGACAACCATATCAAAGATCAATACACTGAGTTTTTTACGTGGTAAAATCCCTACGAGGAAACATCCACGACCCCAACCAATGCGACCACTTGCATCAGTTTATTAATGGAAAAGAAAAATATTACATAGAGATTTTACAAGAGAGTTTCTCACAATTGATCGTCGAAAAATGAATGCCCATGATATTTAAACAAATATCATGGACGAATTGGGTGTTAAGCCACGAATCAATGGTCATTAAGATCGAGGAGAATATGAACCATTATATCACTCTATGTTGGGAACATATTGTGACCGTCGTATTTCCTAACTACAAATGCATACTAATGCATACTAAAGAAACACACTAAGAAACAAACTTTTACCTAATGACACATTATACCAAGTAGTTCTTAACTAATTCCTAAGTTTCTAAATATCCTAACATCCCCCATTAAGAATAACTTCAAATAGGATTGAAGGATTTACAATAGTGACATGATAGGAGAAGGAAGGAGGCATTAGAGCCTATCCCCCCTTGATGAAAACTTCTTGAACTCCTAACATAGATCGAAGTTTGTAAAACTTCACTTCTGTAAGAGACTTTATGAAAATGTATGCAACTTGATATTCTATAGGGAAAATGAGCACTTCAATAACTTGATCATGAATGAGCTTTTTGATGAAGTGCATGTGTATATCAATGTGTTTGTTTCGTTGATGTTGAAATGGGTATTTGGTGAGATTGATGGTACTCTGATTATCACACCAAAGGTTGATCAGATGTTGCTACTGGAATCCAAACTCTGAAAGAATCTGTCAAAGCCATAAGGATTCCTAACTTGCATTTAAAACTACTCGGTACTCTACTTCTACTCAAGAAAGTGCAATATCCTAATGATTCTTACAGGGCCAAGTGACAGGTCCTGAACCAAGGCTGAAAACTAACTTGTAGTAGACTTTTGATCATTAGGGTTGCCGACCCAATCTGAATCAGTGAAACCAACCAATAAAGAAGCCCCCCTGAACTGTAATGTATCCTGAACTGAACTATACCATGGAAATAACGAAGTATCCTTTTAGTTGCTTTCCAATGGCTTTCATGGGGTGTTTTCATATACCAGGCAACAAGACCAACAACAAAGGAAAGATCAGGACAGGTATTATTTAAGTATAAGAGGCTACCAACTACCTAATGGTACAAGGTGGCATCAACTTCAGGAGAAGTACAGGTGGCAACAAGCTTGACTCCAGACTAGAAAGGATAAGGGGATGGTTTATAATCATCCATGTGAAAGTGATGAAAAAGTTCACAAACATACTTATATTGGGAAAGAAATATTCCTTCATTGGTTTGGAAAACTTAGAGGTCAAGGAAATAGTGCAAAAAGACTAAGTCTGTCATTTCAAATTTATTCTTAAGGATGGTTTTCACATGGTTTAAAAGTTTTGAGTCACTACCAATAAGGATAAGGTCATAAACATAAAGGAAAAGGATTATGAGATGGATTCCTACTTTCTTGGTATAGACATTAGGATCAGAATGACATCTAGAGAATCCAGTGGAAATAAGAAAGTTTTCCATTTTGGCATACCAAGCTCGAGGAGATTTCTTAATACCATAAAGAGATTTCTTAAGGTAAAAAATAAGGTTAGAGTCATTCTGGACATAGCCAGGAGGTTGTTCCATGTATATTTCTTCTTGCAAATCTCCATGCAAGAAGGAAGATTTAACATCCATCTGATGGACCTCCCATTTATGTGAGGAAGCAAGGGAAAGAACAAGGCATATGGAATTCATTTTGGCTACAGGGGAAAAGGTTTCATTATAGTCAATTCCTTCAACTTGGGAAAATCCTTTGGCAACTAGATGAGCCTTTTGTATTTCAACACTTTCATCTGATGCATACTTAGTTCTATAGACCCATTTACATCTAACAAGTTTTCTTCCTTTTGGAAGAGGTACAAGATCCCAAGTATCGTTTTCCATTAAAGAACGATACTCTTCATTCATTGTTGTATCCCAATCTTGATGAACTAAAGCTTCTGCAAATGTCTCTGGATCATGATTCTCCGAAACTTGAGCCAAAAGAGAAGAGGCTCGTTGGAACTGTGAACGTGTCCGACAGTGATTTGAAGGATCATCAACAAGATCACCAACTGCTTCTCGTGTTGAACTAACCCATCTAGGAAGCGATGGAGCTAGAGCTGGTGCTGGTTCAGGATCAAAGGACTCATTAGGAGGAAGGTGAGCAGGAGGGGGTGGATTTTCATCCTCATTGTCATCATCTGAAGAAGAAACCATAATAAAATAAGGAACAAACACCGAATATGGATCACAGGCTGAAGAAGGCACAAATGACGATTTAGGCTCGCAGGGAAAAGAAGGCACAAATGTCGAATTAGGCTCGCAGGCCAAGAAATTTTCATCAAATTTAACATCTCTTCTAATAATAATTTCATTACAATGTGGTTGAAGAAGTCTATAACCTTTGACTTCTTCATAATAACCAACAAATATACACTTCTCACTTTTAGTCTGCAATGATTTCCTTTTATCATCAGAAATGTGAGCCCATGCTATACTGCCAAATACACAGAAGTGACTTACATATGGTTTAATTTTGTCCAATATTCTTCCAGTGTTATATTTTTAAGAGCCTTTGTGGGAGTGTGATTTACTATATAATTTCCATAGTTGATGGCTTCTACCCAATACTTTAGACTTAATCCCTTAGATTGGATCATACAATTAGCCATTTATTTTAATGTGTGGTTCTTTCTCTCAGCAACACCATTTTGTTCTGGTGTATATGGAATAGTTTGTTGCATTTGGATGCCCTATGTAGTACAGTAACTTGTAAAATTATTGTTCACATATTTGCCTCAATTTTATGTTCTTAACCTTTGAATTTGATGTCCAGATTGCTTTTCTACAAGGGCCTTGTAAGCCAAAAACTTGTCAAAAACATCACTCTTATGTTTTAAGAAGTAAACCCAAGTACGTCTAGAAAAGTCATCAATGAAATTTAATAAATACTTGCACCCATAAAAAGAAGGAGAAGAAAGCGGACCACACAAATCTCTATGAACAAGTTGCAAAGGGCCTGAGGCGTGCCAAGGGGAACGTTTGTCAAAACTTTCCTGATGATGTTTGTCGAGAACACAACTAGCACAAACACCATCTCTTCATGAAACATGAGGAAGACCAATCACCATCTGTTCATTACATAGTTTTTGCAATAAGCGATAGCTTATATGACCAAACCACTCATGCCAAAGTTTGATCAAGTCATTGCTATGAGCAAAAAAAGATGATGACCCAAAGTTTTCAAACTTGTACAACCTGTTAATATCATCAACAATTCCAGTTGCAAGAACATGCTTAGGATCTGTTAGATCTTTGATTACAACTTGGTGAGGTGAAAACTCGACGATTTTACCTTCACCTGAATGACTGATTTGATATATTGATAGAAGGTTACAAGAAATACCTGGAACACATAATACATCATTGAAATGACATTTTTCTACTTGAACTGTTCCAAATCCTACAACACTAAGAGATCTATCATCACCAACAAATATTTTCTTGGTGTTACATTCATTTAGAGCAGAAAGTATGTCTTTATCCTTAGACATATGATAATATGCTCTAGAATCAATAAGCCACTCATAAGAAGAAAAAGTAGAAGTTGTATTGAAGGAGAAACCAGAAGCATAAAGTGCATGTCCATGAGAAGAAGAATAAGAAGTATAATCAATATTGATGTTATTCTTCTTCATCGTTGCTTCTAAAGATGTCATTTTCTTGAAACATTTGGACTCATCATGACCATGTTTATCACAAAAGTTGCAATTTTTGTTAGTCTTCTTATTTTTATATTTTGCTCCTTTGTCACCATTAGGAGAGGAAGTTGTTTGAGTAGGTTTGGGACCCTTATGTTGCTTTTTGTTGTGGAGAGGATGTTTCTTCTTGGGATTCTTGCGTTTATCTTTCTAATGGATGACTAAGGATTTATTGGAGGTACCTGCAGTGTTGATCACTCCAAGTTGTACAGTCCCATATTTCTCTCTAATCAAAGCATCAAAAAAGGACTCAAGAGTTGGTTTTTGATAAGCTATCCCTAGAGACTCTTTCATGTATAAAAGGTATATACAAACATAGAATATGCACTACCTATCTTAGAAAGAATAAGATAGATACAACTCTCTTCATCCATATTTATCTTACATTCTTCACATAAAATTCTGAGTGTTTTAAACTTAGATAGATAGTTTTCAATGGAATAAAAATCACTTGGAATTAAATTCAGTACTTGATTTTCTAACTGTTGTGCTCAAATAATATTGTGTTTACCAAACACAAATTCAATCTTTTCCCAAGCTTCATCGGGTTTATCAATTTGTTGAAGGTGGAACCTTAAATCGAGAGATATGGACATTGCAATTAGTTTGCATGCTTTATCATTCCTATTAGCCCATTTGATTTTCTTATTGAGATCAGTAGGTTATGTTTCCTTTCCCAAGGTAATCCGGTACAAGCCTTTACTTCTTAATAAATCCTCCATATGGGATTTCCATTGGAAGTAGTTGGTGCTGGTAAGAAAATTTTTACTTGACGAAGACATATTAAATATCTAGATAATGTATATTTAAAAACCAAATCTGATTATCTGGATGGAAAGATCTCTAAAAATTAGGTGGTTTTAAAAAAATGGCACTGAAAACAGACTTCGGATGTGAAAGTTATGTCCTTTTAAAAAAAGGCATAAACGGTAACCAAACGACCACGTGATGGTGTAAGTTGCTTTATGAAGTGACCCAATTTTATAAAAATAAGTGGGGATCAATTTTACAATAAATTTACTTTATAAAATAAAAAATTCATGCAAAATAACTAACTCTAAAATAAAATATTAAAGCTACGTATAATGATTTAGACTTTATACCTTCAGATCTAGCTGAAATGTTCGTATCTTGGGTAAACATAAACCTTTTCGAGTGAAGAAAAAAACATTCCTGAATGAAACGAGCATTCTGAACACAATGGAATGGTCCTCTCAGACAAAAAATGTACAGAAATGGAAGAAAATGGAGATGAGAAAACTCGGCTTCATGATCTTGATCTATAACAAAAGCGGGTCTTCAAACAGGCTTTGATACCATGTTCAACAACACATATATTCCAACAGAGGAAGAACACCTTTAGTAACCACTCACACAACTAGATAAAATATAAACACACCGATGTTTTGATGTGGTAAAACCCCTACGGGGAAACATCCATGACCCCAGCCAACGCGACCAATTGGAGCAGTTTATTAATGCAAAAGAAAAATATTACATAGAGATTTTACAAGAGAGTTTCTTACAATCGATCGTCGAAATGACCCTCCATGCTCTTTGAATAGAGATCATGTACCAATCGGGTGTTAATACATGAATCAATGGCCGTTAAGATCGAGTAGAATATGAACTGTCAGATCACTCTATGTCGAGAACATACCGTGACCGTGAAATTTCCTAACTACAAATGCATACTAATGCATACCAAAGAAACATACTAAGAAACACACTTTTACCTAACAAAACATTAGACCAAGTAGTTCTTAAATAACTCCTAAGTGTCTAAATATCCTAATAGTTGGACCCACTTAAGGAATTGATTTGTCACCATGGCATGTTTGGAATAATTATAGATCAAAAAATTGCAATGTAGATGGTAAATGGTTCTAGTTAAGACTATGTATGGTCGAGAATAATTTTATTTCTTCTGGAAGAATCAACCAAGCAAGATCTTCCATGACTAAGAGTGATCCTAAGAAGAATATTTTCAATGTTACAAATTCTGAGAATGATATGATGACCTTTCTAGTTGATGTTGTGAAGATGATGGAAGCCATTTTTTTTTAAACAAACATAAACCCTCCAACAATAAAATCAAGCTATGCAAAACAAGATACTCCATTTGGAAAGGAAATCCCAACAAAATAGATTTCAACCTAGAGGGTGAGGTGGTTGGTATAGACCTAGAAAACCTCAACATGATCAAGAAAAAAACATTCCCCTCCACTAAAAAAGCTGGAGATGGCATTAATCCCGGATGGTTGATGGAAAGAAGCTCCAAGCAAGGGGGACAGAGGAGGGATATGACCTCCACCGTACGCGATAGAATTAAATGAATTAGTGGTGACCATGAAGGATCCTTGCAAGGGATGATTAGAAATTCCTACCCCCAAACCAACATTATGTAGAGTAGAGTAAGTTAAAGTCAATCTTGACATGTTATGTATAGTAGTAACAATGGTCGTAGTCGTTGTAGGGACCGTGCCACTGCCAAAAGTTTAGGTGTCTAGTTAGTAGTAGTCCTTGTAGGTGAAGGTGGGAGAGGGTGTAACAACCCAATTGATTTTTTTTTATCATAGTTTGTTAAGTTGAATTTAATTAATTATTAAAATAAATACAATGAATCTTTTACTATTTTATTATTTTATGGTAGGTGAGGGAATTAATGAAGGAATAAGGAAGTTGGGGAATTGAATGAGGGGGAGGGATTCAAGGGTGGAGGATAAGGAATATGGGAGAGGATTGGGAGAGGGGTATTTTCTTTGGGGGGGGGAGGGATTATGGAAGAAGAGGGAAGAGAAGAAGTAGGAAATGGGAAGGAAATATTGTTTATGAAGGACTTTTATAGGGGCACTATGGTTGTTGGGAACTTTGAGCTTAGGGGCCAGGAAACCACAAGGATGCTTAGAGCTAGGGAGCCATTGAGGATCTTCCTAGTTGGCTGGGAGGTAAATATTTAGTTTGGGAACTTTGGGAAAGAACAAGAGCAAAGGAGCAAGGGGCCAAATCAACCAGAACATAAAAGTCAAGGTATGTATTTTACTAGTTGATCTATTTTATTTGTGTTGTTTTTATTATGTTGTCTATTTATCAGTTTATTCCTTGCATAAATAAAAAAAATTCTAATCTAAATTGTTGTAAGAAAATAACCATTACAGTAAGAGATAATTATATTTTGAGGCCATGAAATAGACGACCTTACAAATGGTATCAGAGCCCAGTTTCAAAACTGAAACCTAGGGCCTACTCACCTTAAGACAAAAATTTAGAGATGATGTCCTAATAAAGAGTAGAAATAACCCATAAAACCCTGAAATAACCCTCAAACCCCTAAAATTACCACTAAGAAACCCTGGAATAAATCTTATAGAGAATACCCAAAAAAAAACTATGAGAATTCTGAATTAGGTGAAAGGTAGCAGGAATGAGCCCTAAAAACCTATTCCATTCTTCCATCTATGTTCCAACCATAAGAAATTTTTAACATGAATACCTTTGCACAACTATGCACATGGTCACCTTTGACCCTTTTACCCAAATTGGACAATGATCGGTAAATTGGAAAGGTCATCAAGATGATGACCTGCATAAGCTGTAAACAAAAAAAAAAATGCAATAATATAAAAACAAAATATGCAATAATATATACAAAAAATGCAATAATATAAACAAAAAAACTATTGGGCCTAGCCCAATCTTCAATTCCGCGTACCAACACACAATACCAAATCTTGATACCAAGTGTTGAAGAAACAAATCCCAGCGCCAAGGATTTTCCAAGCATCACGTAGGAGGAGCCCACTTGGGGAAAGCCCAATTTCCAACTATATCCACAAGTCAAGCACCAAACAACAAGTTAATACCAAAGAGCCCAAGATAAACTGACCAAGCACCAAGGAGAAGCCACAAGGAGACCACGAGGGCACTCTAATTAAGCCCAATCTCTAAGTCCACGAGCCAAGAACTGGGAGAGTCAACCTCGTGACCTCCTCGATGCCCAACATACCACAAACTCTGCGCCAACCAACATACCCGAGAGCCATACCAGTGACATGCCAATTCATGCACCCAAAATTATCAACATTCCACACAAAGTGACCAGGGAGATCCCAAGAAGGGGAATAGTAAGTGAAAACCTCACCCAAGCTAGCACCCAGGTCGAGACCAAGTTCCTAAACACAGAAAGGAGAGAGCCTGTGAGTTCATCAACTTTCACACATAAAGCACCAAAACACTACGTCCAAGACCAAGCATTAAGCACGAAGACCCAACACCATGCCAATCCACGAAGGAAGGATTCCACGTTTAGAGACCATGCACTATGTGTTCAATCTATCAAGCCCACGGGCATAGGAGACCATGTCCTGACTTCCATAGTCTAGCCCGCAAGCCACGAGGAGGGAAGAGCACGTGGGTCCAACCCTCAAAGATCATAATCCTTAATATAAATAGAAACCTAATATCCAAATGAAATTTCATGATCCCAAGTTCAAGTATCAAGCATACTCACAAGAGCTCCGAGGAAGTCCATGGGTAAAATACTTTTCACAACATGTCTGGTTGAAGCCCAAGAATCAAGCTAGGGGAGGATCCATGAGGGCGTTTCTTGTGCACAGTGTGTCATACCAACACACCCAGAGTGATCTCCTAATAGAGAAGGAGAAAAGAGGATGAGTTCACTCATGTCATCCATGGTTGTGCCTTTGGGTGGTTGGATAGGGAGCCACGAGCCGCGCTCAAACCTGCGTAGAGGAGAGACCCTAAGTGAGAAAACAAAAAGAATGATGAGACAAATGAACTTAGGATGTGCAACCTAGAGTTTTGGAGTTAGTATTGTCGCGAGAAGGGTGAGGAGAGTGGCATGTGGGCCTCATGCAAGGCCCAGTGCCCTCATTTTGATGATGCATGGTTTATTTTTTTATATTTTATTTTATAAAGTTGTTTTAAATATTTTATTTTATTATTTTTATTATTTTTTTATCTTGATTTTATTTTATTTAAAATATACATAGTGGGATATTTGTTTATTTAAATTTATTAAAATAGTTTAAAATTAATTAACTTAATTAAGTTTAATTAAGTTATATTAACAGGTTAATCATTATAATATATTATAAGGGTTAATTGATATTTATTTGATTAATGATTCAATAACTATATTTATTGTTAATATATATATTAAATAGGGGGCTTACATTATAAGGGCATGTATAAATGTATATTAAATTAAGGGATTTATATATTTAGTTGTTTAAAAAAAGGGGGGGGATTAAAATATATTATAAGGGTTAAACTTATAAGAATTATAATTATATTTTAATGAAAGAGTGATTGATTAATTAATGTTGATTGATTAACTAAAGAGAATTGATATATGTAAATTAATTCTAGTGATTAATAAATTGATAATTTATGAGATTAAGTGTATTATAATTGATATTATAAGGGTGATTAATATGAGTGGTCCATATTGATACACATATGGGTTTTATGCTTGATTAAATACACAAGTTAGAGTAATTGATGATTACAATGTAGCGCTAGCATAGATATAAAGTTGAGAGAGTTGTCAGGATTCATGAATGAATTTACCAAGCTTATAGGCTTCCGAACTTGACCCTTAGTCACTTACTTTATAGGAGTAATGTTTGTTTACAAAAAAATATAAATAACCTACACCTAACCCTATATTTGCAAGTACAAGTTTGAGCAAATGTGGAATGCCTTAAACTCTGCCACGATAAGCATTTGGTTTAATTCTGATTCATTTATTCAATATGGTTAGGACTCAGTGAAATCGATGTCGAGGGGCATCATCGCAAGAACCACCAACGTCGGTGTTGCCACCACCATCGCCTGAATTAGCTCTCATTTTGTGCTCTTTAGAGGCTATTAATGAGACATTAAAGGGACGCCAGTTAGCGGAGGTCGAAGTGGAAACACACCTTATGGATTGGGTAGCCCTAAAGAGTTGAGGGACTCAGAGGGGGGCCTCCACCAGGGGACATCACTAGACAAGTAGAGAATATCAAACTCCCATAGTTTGTTGGGGGTCATGCAAGTGAACGTGCAGAGGCATGGTTTGAAGGAATGACACAATGTTTCTCCTTAAGAGACTATGCTTCCATATCAAAGGTGAAGATATTAAATTTTTAGTTGAGGGACAATTCCTTGAACTGGTGGGGTATACTGGAGAGGTAGTTGCACCTTACCCTAGACACCGTGTCATGGGAGATTTTTTAGGAAAGGTTTCAGAGGAAATATTTTCTTGCGTAATATGAGGAACAACAGGTAGGATCATTTCATGCTCTAGTTCAGGGGAACAAGACCGTTGATCTAGATGCATGTCGGTGGTCTCCAACCTATTCCAACTGGCTCATTTTGGTAGTTTTCTAGTTTGGCAGTTTTTCCCTAGTTTTTGGGTCCCTGACTTGCAGGGCCGTTTTGAGGCCCTAAACAACATTTTTTAGGGCTTGCCACAGTCATGCGCCTAAAACGGAGATCGTATGAAACACTTACGACCCCAGGAAGTTGATGTGCTAACTTACCCAAACGAGGCCCACATGATTTTTGCCACTTCATCTCCCAGGGTTGGGTTTTTTTGGATGTCTAGGGTTTTTGACATTCATGTTTATTGTAAAAAGGACTTGAGAGCCTCATTGTAATCATATTCTTGTGAATGAGCACAACCGTCACATCTCTTCTCAGAGATAATCCACCACCATTCTAGCAAGCTTGTTTCCGCTGCATTTTACAGTTTCATCATATTTCCTTATTGATAGAAACTAGTTTTACTATATATTTGTTATTCTATGTTAAGCATCTTTTGATAATAATCTATATTCATTTCATTTTGCAAATATATTCTGGATCAGTGGTATCAGAGAGGTTTTCTCCTTGTCATTCTTAATGCATATCAACGAGGTTAGGGTACAAAGAATTGGGTCTCGAGCTTGTTTCTCTTGAGGACAAAATCTCTCGCACACCCAAACGACCTCTCATGGCAGAGGAAAATAATGACAAAGAGACAAGATATCCCTTCAAAATGTTGCTCGAGGAAACCCTCACGCAACAGAGGAACTAGATGATGGATAATTTTGTGCAAATCCTTCAACGACTACCAACAAGAAACACATCTTCCTCAAACTGAGGCATCGCCCACTTCAAGGTACAAATAAGATTTGATATTCCTATATTTGAAGGTTATATAGATGCAGATGCGGTAGAAAAATGGTTTAATATGATAGAAGGGTATTTCTCTATCCATAACTTCTTGAATACAAAAACTATTACTTTTGCACTCCTCAAAGTTGTCCCCCATGTCAAATATTGGTGGGAAACTTTATGTGAGGAAAGGGAAACAAAGGAACCCTCATTATTTATATTTGTAGTCACCTGGGAGTCCTTTAGGGATGCTATTAAGGAATAATACTACCCTGTTGGAATTTATGATGACCTGTACATAAAATGGACTATGCTGCGGTAGGAAAGAGACCAAGCAGTGCTCGAGTTCACAAATATCTTCCATAACTTGTGAAACAAGATGGCAATCAAATATTCTGAGCGACATCTGGTGCTCAAGTATTGCAATGGTCTGCATAGATACATCCATGACAAAATAGAGTTTCTGGACATATCATCCTTGGTTACAGACTACTGATATGCCGTCAAAATCGAGCAGAAGCTCAAAAAAAAGACATGGAAATTTGGGCCTGGGAACCCCTCATAGCAAAAGCCAGGAAAGGGAAGCCTCAAACCGCAAAACAATGTAAAGAGAAAAGATGAACAAATTTAGTACAACCAGTCTAGGCCGCAAGGAAATAAGGACACCATAAATCCAAAGAAAGATACTGGGAAGTGGTGCGACTTCCATAAGAGCCCTTGGCATAACACTATTGATTTTTGCTCGAAGCAATCACTAGTGGTTGAGGTGAAAGCCTCTGAATCAGATGAGGGTTCCGAATCTGAGTTAGAATAAGAAAGGGGGATATGGATCATAGATGCAAAACCCGGTGCTATCGTTTCTACCACCAAGCTCCATCCTGATGAACCAAACGAGCTAGAGGAAGGCGAGTTCCTTTTTCATTCACAAATTTGGGTGAAGGGTACCCCACTGCACTTCATCGTTGATAGCGGTAGCTAGAAGAACCTCGTCTCAGCAGAGGTTGTCAAGCGACTTGCCCTGCCGACAACGCCGCACCCACAACCCTACACCATCGGATGGCTTCACCAAGGAAGCGATATCCGCGTCAGCCAACAATGTCGCTTTTCATATGACATCAAGCCCTTCAAAGATGAGGTATTGTGTGATGTTTCCCCTCTTGAAGTTTGTAATGTTCTTTTGGTCCAACCATATTTATGGAAACATCATGTTGTATATGATTCTAGGCCTCAAAGTGTTATTATTACTTTGAACAATAATTTGTCTAGGATACCCGAGGTAGTCCCACCCAGTGCTATTTCCTTGATCTTTGTCAAGCAATGCAGAAAGGTCATCTCTCAGAAAGGGAAGTTTGTCTTCTTCATGATTCTCTCTCAAAATGAGAGAAATATCACAGCCACATCTAGGGTGTTCACGGATGACCTCTCCACACAATAGAAGCAAGTGGAAAAGGTCATGGAAGAATACTCAGATATCTTCTCCTCACCTATTGAGGTACCTATGCACTGTCAGTTCAAGCACCCCATCGATATGACCCTGTTGGCCCTTGACCAAGTTTTGGGAGATACTTGGTCAAGCTTGACCCATTTTGGGACTTCTACAACCTGTTGAAGGTGGAGTGCAAGACGAAGCATATATCGGCCCCTTTTTGGGTCCTTTTTGGGATTTGGGATTATGTAACGGGTATGGGATGTCGGCCCATGGGTTTACCCATGTTTAGTTCTATTTTGTAAAGTATAAATAGAAGTCTAGGTGATGAAATGAAGGGGGATCATAAGGAATAGCTAAGTGCTAGAGTTGGATCTGTGTGATCAATATTGTAAAGTGCTATGTGCATACTGTATGAGACTTGCAGAGCTAAGTGAAAGTCACTATAAGAGGTTGTGGAAGGTTGTGTGTTTAGATCTACTCGGGGAAGGAGGATCTAGTGAGCTGCGCAAATATCTTGTCCTATGCGGAGTAGGGTTTTGAGGCTCTATGCATGTAACCTATTGAAGAAGATAATAAAGAAGAAGAGTTGGTGGACGTAGCCCCAGGGTGCGGGTGAACCACATATATGTTGTGTTTCTCTTCTTTGTGCGATGTCTTGATGTGTTTATGTCTTTATTTGCTAAGTTCTTTGATATATATAGATAGACATGTTTATTCTTTGTTCTAATAATGTATATGGATATAGATTTGACCTATGTGAATGTGCTTAGTTCTTGACTCTACTAGATCTAATCGACCTCTCTATGATAAGTGCTTAGATACATCAGATCTGGATGAATGATGAGATGCTCTGTTTTATCTGCGAAGTAGATAGTGGTTGAATATTGATGAATTGTCGGTGCTAAGTGCTCTATTAAGTATTACAATCACAGATCTGTGTCCCAGCTAAGGTTGCAGACACCTGAGTCCTGCAACCACCCCTGCCTCTACCTCGGGTGAGACTTCATCTACTTCACAGGTGTTGCCGAAAGGGCCGGTAGTGAGGGTTTTTTTGGTGCGTTGTTGTAGCATTGAACCCTAGATCTTCCCCTATGCCAACAAATGGTTCCATTGTCGGGACCTAAAACTATGATTGTTGGGAACTAAAGAAGAAGAAGCTTTGTGTAAAGATCCGACCTGAAACTATGAAAGCTCTGTGCATAGATCTATCTCCCTAGTGTGCAGTACTCTACTTAGTTGTGAAGCTCTTTGCTAAAGAAAAGAAGTCCGATCTGAAGAAAAGAGATAAGATATGAAAGCTTTGTGCTCTGAGAAAGGTAAAAGTAAGAAATGTTGATTAAAAGAGGTAAGATCTGCAAGCTCTGTGCTCTGAAAAAGGTAAGAATAGTGAAAATTTCTAGATCTAGAAGCTTTGTGCTCTGTAGAAGTAAGATAAATGGAAATTTTTGTTTCTAATGTATGGATCTAGGTATGTTTGATAGATTATTTCCTAGCTTGAAAACTAGGGCACTAATAGATGAAATAAGGTTTGATATGAATAGATATGATAAGAATAGTGAAAGATATGTTATACCTATGCATAGAAAGAATGTTTGGACTAACAAATGGATGCAGGATCCTTGAAAGAAATGTTTGCAAGTTAGCTACTGTGACCCTGGAATGCAGTATAGAAAGATTTGGGAATCATTTAAAAGAAAGATAGGATTAGCCCTTTGTTACAGTTACAGAAAACCAGGACGTCTTGCTAAGGAATGCCTTAGGAGAATACCTAGTTGTCTTTGTTTCAAATCTATGGACCATGAAGTATTGGATTTCCCTAGAATGATTGCTAGGCTTGAAGGAATGAACATGAGACAAGAAAACCCTAAGCCAGATCCAGAAATGACAGAAACCTAAAAAGAATCAAAGAAAGTATTGCTACAGATAAAAGAAACCCTGAATGACCACCGACATGTCAGTTTATCAGAGATCTTCAAAGAAAAAGAATGCCTTGAATCAAGAATAGGAGACTTCGACATTGACTGTGTTCTAGATGAGGAAACACAGGTGAATATCATGATAGAAAGAACTTGGGAACTTTTAGGGAAGCCTGTTATGACTCCTTCATTGGGAGGAATAGGTCTATTTAGAGGAAAGTTGATAAACGTATGTGGAAAGCTCACCCAGATTTCTATGAATGCCAATGGAACTTCGACAAAGGAAGATTTTGAGATTGTTAAATTTATTGAGAATAATGCCCCATTTACCATGTTACTAGGAAAACCTTGGATTGAAATAAATCGGGCCAGAAGGAAGGAAGAAAAAGAAGTTTTAGAGAAGAAGAAGCAAGAGTTAAAAGATTTCATGACTAGAAGGATCACACACTTAATTGAAGAACAAAATAACAGATTGAAGCTATCTAACACCAGAGACCCGGATGCCGAAGTTGCAAGAACACTAGCAGACCCACAAAAGATTGAAGTAACTATTCCAGAAAACAAGAAGTATCACCCATGACTCTTAGGAAATAATCTCAACAACGTGAAGTAACTATGCCAAAAGAAGATAAGAATAAGAATGGAGAAAGGCATACCGAGACAAAGCTCACTGGAAATAAAGATATAAAAATAAGTAAGAAGAGAGCTAAGATCGACAAGTTACCGAAGGTTCCAGAGGGAACTTCGCAGAAGGAAAATTTGCAAAATTGGAGCTTCGTCGGGATAACATAACAATGTCACATGACACTTTGCCATGGGGAAGCAATATAGTCGTTGGGAACAATATAACCGTTTGGACGACCCCCAAAATGGGTAGAAAGGAATTTATGGTTCACCACCAGACTGCTAGACCATGCCATAATAGACAAAACAGAGTTAATGAAGGCTTCTCGACCATTGCAAGCGATTCGTTGCCAAGTTATCTATTTATCCCGTTGTGCCATGCACCAAGAACATTTTTTCTAACCATGAATATGAGCCCACAAACTTGTTTATTTTATGCAGTGATCATTGCACCATTGCCTTCAATCTTATTGCAGTGTCTAAGTTACTCCTTGAACCTGAAGATTTACAACCCCGAGCGTGTATGTCAAACGAGTGTAGTGTTGCAGAGAGAGTTTTCGAATAAGTTCTAATCGATATCATGACTGAAATATTCATGTCAATGTCTACAGGTGTACAAGAATCATCGACGAGAGGACTACAAGCCTCTCTGTCGATTGCTCGTGGATCGAGGCCATCCCAACCATCAGTAGAGAAGAGAACCAAGCATAAAGACAACCTAGAAAACACGAAGTTGATTCCATCCATATTTCCCTATTACATCCCACCTCTGGCTGGCGCGGTGAATCATGATAGTGTGCCAAGAGACTTCGACTACACTATGGTCATTGCATACCTCCCGAAGGGAATACACATAGTTCGAACAGAGCAGGACAAGATCATAGCATTGAAGTTCGGTGACTTCAACTTTGGAGATCAAAAGATATATGGTATGCTCTCCCCATATAAGTACCTAACCAGAACTAAAGGGAAGAAATCGAATATCATCCCTCAGTCGTGGACGATGAACCTCACACAGTCCACCCTGTTGAATGTCATGAAGATCCCACACTTCGGAAGACACAAGGAAGTCAATGTATGTGTCAATACTGTCGTGTTACCATGGAGGCTAATTATGGATAGACCTCTGCATTACAGTTGACCCGATGCTAATCCATAGGATCAAAGGCCTGAGTATGAAAGGACCCGACCCGCAGGAATTTTATCCAGGAAAATTTGTAGATTGCACACTAGCACGAAAAATCAAGGATACATATGGCGATGTTGAGAAGAGAGAAAGAGGCTACAAGGTAGCTTCCATCCAGAGTGGCAGAGTGCACCTCACATGTCAACTAATAGCTGGAAAGCTAGTAAGGAAGAACCAACTTACGCAGATCACTGACTTTGTTGTTGACCTCGTAGGGAAGTGTGCGGAAGGCCTACAGATGAACTGGGAAAAGTACCTAGTTAACTAGTTGGAACTAGATTGCCGAGAAGCACATGATCAGGGTTATGAATTTCATTTCAGATGGCTCCTGGTCCTCATTGCATTTATTTTCTGGGAAATGCCAGAAGGAGTGACCTTCCCCGACATAGATTCGTTCGAACCGCTTGTCGCGAATTTCACTACCCTGTGGTATTCAATTGATATGAACAAACAGTGGCAGTCAAGCGTTGTGTTTCATACATACTACCTCCAGCTAAAGAGAGCCTTCGAAGTCGAGACTCGCATGACTCCGAACACCCTATAGAGGTTCTGACCACTAATGAAGTTCAGCGCAAATTAACACTTTATATACATTACAGTGCGAACAGATGAACATCAAGAGCAACTCCAGTCATATTACAAACTCATAAAATAAGACCTTGAGGAGATCACCAAGGAATGGTCTGTTGACCTCCTTATCCCCACCAACCTCACAAATATATTTTATATTGACAGCCCATAGGACACTCATAAAGAACAGAATACACCTGGAATCAGTAGACAAAAGAAGACTAAGGAGGTCCAAAACTTAAGCAACACCTTAAGGAAGACTACTTCCATGTCACCTGACCAATGGGGTGGTGACGAAGTAGAAGATGAAAAGAGACCAAGTGAAGTCACACCGCCTAGAGACAAGGTCGACCCTTTGAAGAAGAGGAAGGTTTATCCTCTGAAACCTTCCTCCCAGAAGAAATCGAAAGCCTCTATGACCAAGATGCAGACTCTCCTCAACTCTGATGATTTTTTTTCCATCATAGCAGCCCTGAATGATGCTTCATTGCAGATCGAAGAAAAACAAGGAGCGAAGCAGGAGGAAATGTATGATAGGATTGAAGTCAAACTTCAAGGGGTACAACAGGCCCTTCAGTCCAGTTGTGCAGTCTCCACTGTACCTCTTCTATCAGGAGAACCAGAGTTGGGAGATGAGCCAACCCAACTTTGTCGACTAGATGAGATAGTCGAAGCTTGCCTTCGACAAGCACAAGAGGAAACGGAACAAGCCACCCAGGATTTGACACAAGTGCAAGGAGTACTTGTAGAAAAACGTCGAGCTGTAGAACAGGAAAATATTGCTCTCGAAGCAAAGTTTGATGAAGAAAAAGCACAACTACAACAAGGAAAAGAAAAGTTTCTTGCCGAGCAACTCGAAGTGAAAGAAGCAGTCAGTAGAGCACTTTGTTCTATGACAGACATAGAAATAAAGTCATAGGATCAAGTCACGCAGGAAGTAGAGAAGCTAAAAAAAGTTATCTAGCAGCTACAACAACACATAACAGACTTAGAGCTCCGCGCAGTGCCTGATACCCCACAGGATGTAAGGGATCAAAGAGAAGCAACTACTTGAAGCGTAGTTGAGAGAATAAAATACCTTGCCATGGAATGTAAGGAACTTACTGATCGCAGTGCCCAAACCTATGAACAACTCACTAAGAATCCAGAACTAAAGGCACTGGAGTCACAACTCCAAGAGGCAAAATATCAAGCCAAAATGATAAAAGCGCAGCCAAAACCCATCTCATTTGTGGAAAGAATGAAGCGATCCCAAGAAAAGTGCACTTCCCAACAACAAATCCACACTATCTAGAGTAGAGTTATGCAATTAACTCAAAGGCTCCAACCTGTACAAGATAAGGCTTACCAATTTTTCATAGAGGTCAAAGGCCGAGGAGAAGAACTAGAGCAAGTTGTCACTGTAGATGAATAGTGCCTGTAGGGACCTGTCAATGACCCAGTCATCCAAGAGTTCACTGAACAAGAGTCTAAGGCACATACACAAGTCAAAGAATCTTGAGCTATGCTCGAGGCTTTTGAAGTAGAATTATCTAGATCAGAGTGACTCGGGACGAGTCACAGGTGAGTGTTGGGGGCTTGTTGGCCCTTGGCCAAGTTTTGGGAGATTCTTGGTCAAGTTTGACCTATTTTGGGACTTTGATATCCTTTCGAAGGTGGAGCACAAGACAAAGAAGAGATTTCCATATATCAGCCCCTTTTTGGGTCCTTTTTGGGATTTGAGGTTATGTAACGGGGATGGGATGTCGGAACATGGGTTTACCTATGTTTAGGCCTATTTTGTAAAGTATAAATAGAAGTATAGGTGATGTAATGAAGGGGGGTCATAAGGAATAACTAAGTGCTAGAGTTGGATCTATGTGATCAAGATTGTAAAGTGCTATGTGCATACTTTGTGAGACTTGCAGAGCTAAGTGCAAGTCACTGTAAGAGGTCCTGGAAGGCTATGTGCTTAGATCTACTCAGGGAATGAGGATCTAGCGAGCTACGCAGATCTCTTGTCCTATACGGAGTAGGGTTTTGAGGCTCTGTGCATGTAACCTATTGAAGAAGATAATAAAGAAGAAGAGTTGGTGGATGTAGCCCCACGGTGGGGGTGAACCATGTATATTCTGTGTTTCTCCGCTTTGTACAATGTCTTGATGTGTTTATGTGTTTATTTGCTAAGTGCTTTGATATAGATATATAGATCTGTTTATGCTTTGTGCTAATAATGTATATGGATATAGATCTGACCTATGTGAATTTTCTTAGTGCTTGACTCTGCTAGATCTAATTGACCTCTCTATGATAAGTGCTTAGATACATCATATCTAGATGAATGATGCGATGCTCTATTTTATCTGCGAAGTAGATAGTGGTTGAATATTGATGAACATTCGGTGCTAATTTCTCTGTTAAGTATTACAATCACATACTTGTGTCCCATATAAGGTTGCAGACACCTGATTCTTGCAACCACCCCTGCCTCTACCTCAGGTGAGACTTCATCTGCTTCGCAGGTGTTGCCGAAAGGGCTGGTAGTTAGGGTTTTGTTGGTGCACTGTTGTAGCATTGAACCCTAGGTTTTCCCCTGTCCCAATAGACCCCTGGTGCACCACTACCTAATGGGATATTCTATCGTCACTCCATCCCAACTCATCACCTCTTGGGAGCCCAATCGTGTTGGTACAGAAGAAAGATGGAATCTGGCGACTTTGCATTGATTATCGTGCTCTGAATAAAATCACAGTCAGAACCCAGTACCCGATTGCCTGAATCAACGACCTCCTTGATCAACTCATGGGGGCCAAATACTTTAGTAAGATTGATCCGAATTTTGGATACCACCAAGTCTCGATAGAACAGATAGATGTATGGAAGACCTCCTTCAAGTCAAAGGAAGGTCTTTTTGAATGGTTGTTCATGCCCTTTGGTTTGACAAATGCTCCAACAACTTTCATGAGGATTATGGATGATATCCTGCGACCTTTCACCAATACTTTTTTAGTGTTGTATCTGGATGACATCGTCATTTACAACAATACTTGAGAAGAACACTTGCATCATATTCAATAGGTTCTACACACCCTGCGACAACACCAACTCTACCCCAACTTGGAAAAATTCTCCTTCAGCATGGAGAGAGTTCATTACCTGGGCTACATCATTGATCAACATGGCATACATGTGGATCCAGCCAAAATCCAAGTCATTTATGACTGGCCATCCCCAACCACACTAACTGAGCTTCAGAGCTTCTTGGACCTTGCCAATTTCTACTGCAGGTTCATGTTGGGATTCTCCCATATTGCATGGGCCCTCAGCCAAGTAACCAAGGGTGGTGGTAAGGTGAAATTTGTGTGGGGCCGGTCCCAACAAAAGGTGTTCGATGATTTGAAGAAATTCTTATGCTCATCTACTGTACTTTCACTGTTGGACCTGCAAAAGTCCTTTGATATTGAGACAGATGCTTCAAACTATGCTATGGGCGTCGTTCTCACTTAGCATGGTCACCCTATGGCCTATCATAGTGAGACACTATCAGATGTTGTCTGTAAATACCCTACTTACGACAAATAAATGTACTCCATTATGCAAGCCCGCCACCAATGGAGACATTACATTCTTGGGAAGGTGACAGTCATCCACACTGATCATAAGCCATTGCAGTTCATGCAAACACAAGGAAAATTGCAGAATGGCCACCATCAGAAGTGGTCCACGTACTTGCAGCAATTCAACCTCAACATCAAGTATAAAACGGGAAGCATCAACTGGGTCGCTGATTGCCTCAACAAACTTCCAGTCGTGACACTCACCATGGTGATAGACTCTTGTGACCATGAGACCTATGGATGGTCCCAACTCTATGAGACAGACTCAGACTTCACCACCACCTACCAAATGTTGGGTGCAAATGAAGTTGTCTCTAATTTCCATCTTCAGGACATGTTGATGTGTCATATGGGCCATATATGCATTCCATCAAGTGAGCGAGAAAAGATGATCTGGGAAGCCCACTACAATTGGGTGGCAGGACACTTTAGCGTCGAAAATATAGTGGCAATGCTGCAAAAACATATCTATTGGCCGAAACTTTGACAAGAGGTCAACAAGTATATCGAGTCTTGCACTGCTTGCGCAATTGCAAAACCGAACACTAAGAAACAAGGCATGTACACCCCTATTCCTACTCCTGACAGGCCATGGGAAGCCATCTCAATGGACTACATGTCAGGCCTCCTTTCCACCAAGCAAGGCAATGAATGCGTTTTTGCGGTTTTGGATCGCTTTTCTAAGATGGTGTTTCTGGCCATCTGCAAGAAGAGTATCACAACAAAGGCCACTGCCAAGCTCTTCTTTGAACAAGTCTGGGTGCATTTTGAAATCCCAAAAACCATTGTCTCATATCGGGATAGTCGATTTCTCAGCACATTCTAGTCAAGCCTATGGTCACTGCTGGACACCAAGCTCACCAAATCCACGACCTTCCACCCCCAAACAGATGGAAAAAATGAGGTTATAAATCGAATGATTGTGCATATCCTGCGCATGTATAATTCCAAGCACCCTCGCATATGGGATGACATTCTCCCCTATGTTAAACATAGATACAACCGAGCCTTTCATAGCTCAACCGACCACAACCCCTTTTAGGTGGGGTTTGGATTCCAACCATTGGGTCCCATAGATGTTGCAGCACCCCTTGTGGCCACCTAGGCCGTCTCATCTCCTTCTCCAACTGAAGTTGAAAAATCCACACGATTCATTGAGAGGATCCAACACATCCGCCAACAGGTTCAGGATACCCTACATAAGTCCAATGACAAGTACAAGTAGCACCATGATTAACATTGTGTGCCACATAAGATTCAGGTGGGCGATAAAGTTTGGTTGCACTTGCAGAAAGATATCCTTATAGGACCCCATAAAAATATTCTCCCACTCTGTTATGGGCCATACACCATCACCAAGGATATGGGTGATAATTCTTTCGAGTTCAACATTTTTCCTTTCCTTGGATTGCACCCAGTGTTCAACGTGGATATCCTTCGACTGTATTTCCCACCATTATTGGACACCTTAGAGATAACAAAACAACTGAGACCAACAAATCTCAATGTTGACCTCATACAACAAGCATCCAGTGATCATATTGTGGACAAATAGATCATCGGAACTCCCCAGCAAAGGATCCATCTTTATAAAGTTGTCAAAGCAGGGTAGCTCCTGCACCAAGGCAAGTGACTCACTGCAATGGATAACATTGCTTCCTAAGGGGGCAGGATTGATCTACATGGATTTCGATGGCCTCCCACCTATTGCAAATGGATCATTTTGTCAGTTTTCCACTTTGACAATTTTTTCCCTAGTTTTCAGGTCCCTAACTTACGGGGCCATTTTGAGGCCCTAAACAATGTTTTTTTAGGGCTCGCCACAATCAAAATGACCTTTCCAATGGGCTATCATAGTCATCAGATAGAGCTATCCAACGGGCTATCGTGTGTCTAAAACAAATATCGTATGAAAAAGTTACGACCCCGAGAAGTTGATGTACTAACTTACCCAAACAGGGTCCACGTGACTTTTGGCGCTTCATCTCCTAGGGTTAGGTTTTTTGGATGTCTAGGGTTTTTGACATTCCTGTTTATTGTAAAAATACCTTCAAAGCCTCATTGTAATCATATTCTTGTGAATGAGTGGAACCGTCACATCTCTTCTTAGAGCTAAGCCACCACCATTGTAGCAAGCTTGTTTCTGTTGCATTTTATAGTTTCATCTTATTTCCTTATTGAATAGAAACCAATTTTACTGTATATCTATTATTCTTTGTTAAGAATCTATTGATAATAATCTGTATTCATTTTGTTCTGCAAATATATTCTAGATCAACCATGGAACAATACGAGATCTAGTTCACGAAGTTAGTAAAATATTTCTCGTACATGGATACTGATCAAGGACAAGCATAACGTTTTTTGAGTGGTTTAAACCCTAAGATAAGGGCCATGATACCTATGTGGAAACCATCGTCAGTAGCTGATGCAGTTGAAAATTCTCATTACGTGGAGGAACATATGAGCTTAAATGAAGGTATGAGGTCAACCATTCCACATCATCCTAGATTTGTGGGGAAGGCCCCTAGGACTTTATCCAGGGGAGCGAGCTCTACGTCACCTCCTTATGGAAATAGAGTCACCCCCAGATAAGTTACGATAGGTATTTCAATGGAAGAGAGTGCAACATTCCACTCATTTCCAATGACGTAGGTAGGTCCACAGATTTCTTAGGGAGAAACAAGTAGGAGTAGGGGTTCCAGTGGAATGAACTCATTTTAGAGGCCGTCACAAGGCAATGTGTAGGTTCCATATCGTGTTAATTGTTGGGTGTGTGGTGGACCTCATTTCTAGCATGATTGTCAAGAGTCAAAAGAAGGCTTTATGCATAGATAAGGAAAGACCTCGATGGGAAGAGAGAGTTGTAGCCACCAGATTTATGAAGCAGTTAATAATTTCCATACATAACATCAACCCACGGTGGTGGAGTTGTCAGGTATGATCAATCGTGTGAATGCTAAAATTTTATTTGATTCTGGTGCTACAGACAGTTTCATTTCACCTTGTGCATTAGAAAAGTGTGGGTTGGAAGCCTACAAGCATGATGATTTAAAAAATTCGAGATGGCTTTAGGGGAAAAAAGTAGTAGGAGATAGCATCAATAATTGTTTAGTAGACCTGGGGGTGTGTACTACTAGGTTGAAGGTGTACGTCACTACTCTAGGGACATATGACCTAATCATTGGAATGGATTAGTTAGAAGCCCAACGATCTTTGGTAGATTGTTTCGCGAAGAGGGTGCTTTGTGTTGATGATGAAGGAAGGTCAGTAGAGAATCATGGCGTACGGAGGAAGGTGTCTCTATGCTTTATCTCGACTGTGAAGGTTAAACGTTGCATGATTAAAGGTTGTCGATTATATGTTGTGGAAGAATTCAATGAAGGGAAAGGACCCTCCATGGATCAATATCCAGTATTGTCGGAGTTTAAGGATGTTTTTTCGAAAGAGTTTCCAAGGTTACCTCCTAAGAGGGAGCTTTATTTTACCATTGAGCTAAAACCTGGTGCGGAGGCAATTTCCAAGACACCATATAGGATGATGGCACTAGAACTTTGAGATTTGTAGATGCAGTTTAAGGAACTACTTGACTTAGGGATAATAAGGCCTAATGTCTAACCTTGGGGTGCACCAATAATTTTTGTTAAGAAGAGGGATGGTTCCTAACGATTTTGTATAGATTGCAGGGACTTGAACCATGCTATAGTGAAAAATAGGTACCCAATGCAACATATAGATGATCTCTTTGATGATATGAAAGGAGCATAAGTTTTCTCAAAAAATGACCCGTGATCAGGGTATCACCAGTTAAGTATTAAGGAAGGCAATATTCCTAAAACTGCCTTTCGAACTCAGTTTGGGCATTACAAGTTCATTGTAGTACCTTTTGGTTTGACCAATGCACCATTAATATTCATGAGCCTCATGAATAGTGTATTCCGTAGGTACTTAGACCGCTTTGTATAGGTATTTTTGGATGATATCCTCATCTATTCTAAGAAATAAAGAGAACATGAGGAACACTTGCGAGTGGTGTTGTCTTGCCTTAGATAAAACAAATTGTATGGAAAGTTGTCAAAGTGTTCTTTCTTCCAAAAAGAGAGTCACTATTTAGGTGATATCATTTCCGGTGAAGAAATCTCTATGGACCCTGAAAAGTTGAAGGCCATTATAGAATGGCCAGTGCCGAAAAATGCTCATGATGTGAGAAGCTTCATGGGGCTAGCTGGTTATTATCATAGGTTTGTGGAAGGGTTCTCTAAGATATCGAAACCCATCACCACCTTGTAGGCCAAGGGGGTCAGATATGAATGGACATAGGAATGTGATACTGCATTCATCGAGCTTAAGAGGTTACTAACCAGTGTGCCAATTCTACGAGTGTCTGATATGAAAAAATATTTCATAGTTTGCATAGATGCCTCGAAGAAAGGATTGGGGGGCGTCCTAATGCAGGATGAGTGAGTGATAAAATATGCATAAAGAAAGTTGAAGCAACATGAGAAGCATTACACTACTCATGATTTAGACTTGGAAGTTATAATGCTAGCTCTAATGCTTTGGAAATATTTGGAAGCTTTCATGTTATGTTTTGAGCTCAAAGCTTAGAGGCGAAGATTTGAGCTCAAAATAGGCCATGAAATCTTAAATAATCTCTTCACTCAAACGTATGTCAATGCCAGTAAGAGGCGATGAAGTGAGTTTATGGGTGAGTACGATTTTGGAATTTCATACATCAAGGGAAAGGAGAATGTGGTCGCGGATTCCCTGAGTAGGAGACCACGTATCTTCTCCTTGGTTCCCTTAATGGTTAATCTGAGGGAGAGAGTGTTGGGGAAACCTCTTGGAGATAGTTGGTATTTAAAGGTTACTTCAACCCTACAGAGTGAGAGGCAGTTAGAACCCAAGTATGAATGATATAACCTTGAAGAAGATGAATTGTTAATATATTAGGGAAGGATGTACATACCTGAAGGAGGGGATATTTGAAGCATCATACTCAAGGAAGCCCATAGAGAACTTTAGTTTTCACATTCGGGTGTGAAGAAAATGTATGTAGACATGAAGTGGATTTTCTTCTGTGTATGCATGAAGTGTGATGTATCACATTTCATCACCAAGTGCCTAGAGTGTCAACAAGTGAAGGCTGACCACCACCATCTAGAAGGTCTCCTACAACCGCATGATGTTCCTATGTCCAAGTGGGAAGTAATTTATATGGATTTTGTTGTGGTATTTCCACTCACATCACACAAACACAATGCCATTCTTGTGATAGTTGATAAGTTGACCAAGAGTGCTCATTTTATTCCAGTTAGAGACAATTATGATGTCACTGATGTGGCATGCATATTTATAAGTGAGGTCATCCATCTGCATGGGTTACCCAAGAACATCATTTTAGATAGGGCCTCCCAATTCAAATCTAGGTTTTGGACAAGTTTATAGTCAGTGTTGGGAACTCAGTTGAACTTAAGCACAACATATCATCCTGAAACAGATAGGGAAAATGAGAGAGTAAATCACGTTACGAAATACATGCTTGCGATGCATGTTATGGATAATCAAACCCATTGGGAGAATTACCTACCTTTGGTAGACTTCGCCTAAAATAACAATTTTCATAGATCCATAGGAATGTCGCCCTATGAAGCTCTATATGGAAGGCCATGAAGGACACCATTGAGTTGGGAAAGGTTAGAATACCAAGTGACAGTTGGGCCATAATTGATTCAAGAGATGGAGGAACATGTGATTATGATTAGGCAACAACTAAAGGAAGCACATGATAGAAAAAAAAGTTATGTTGATGCACATAGGACTAACCGAAGTTATAAAGTGGGAGAACAATTTTTCATTTGTATCAGGCCTAATAAGAGTACCATTCGGTTCGGGAAGGGGAAAAAGTGTTTCCTTTATTTATAAGATCATTCAAAATCCAAGAGAGAATTGGACCCGTTGCCTATTGTCTCGTACTTCCACCCCACTTGCATAAAAATCATAATTTTTTTCATGTATTTGTTCTTCGTCATTATGTTGCTGACAAATCTCATAAATTGAATTGGAAGTAATTGTAGGTATTGAATGCGAGAACCCTCACGGTCGAACCATTATGCGTATTGGACCATAGGGTCTGACAACTCAGGAATCGTCTGGTAAACCAAGTTAAGGTTCAGCAGGACAAGTATAGCCCATGATCTTCTACTTGGGAGGATGCATAGACCTTATGAAGAGATCATCCGTCACTTTTTTTACCACCTCAGGAATATGTTTCTCGAAGGTTGGGTGTATGTAATGCCACCTTTTGATTTAGACAACTAGAACTAATTAAGGCCTAATCTGTGGGTCAATGGGATACGAAATAACCAAAGGATAATGATAATAAAAGGTTGATGTCATGAACATTGATTGAGAAACAGTATGGTATGAATGTTTGTATGTGAAATTATGTTGGTTCAAATTCATTTCTATGATATGTGGAACACGTGCAGGTTTTTCAAGTGGCGAGACTGCCTGCAATTGAATATACGATGGAAAAATTCCCAGCAACACAATGCCACTATATGGTCCATGGTAGGGTGTTGGCCCTAGTTCTATTAGGAGGGGTGGAGGAATTTCCCACCATGTATCCTGTGAAATATGGAGTCATGGGAGGATGGTGTTAGCTCACGCTCCCCTAGACAGGTGATGATGACTGCTAGTTGCCTGCTGGGGAAGCTTGGTCAAGAGAGTTGACACTTCCCATTACGGGTTCTATCTGGAGTTAGGTAAATATAGTTGGTGCTCCAAGATAATCCAGTAGAAGAAGGATAGGGAGGGAAGATGGAAGTATGTTAGGCAGGAATGATGACTAGAAGTAGTTGAGAGTGTGTGGAGTTTTCACCTTATAGTAGTATTTCTTGATTTCCTCTTTTTGATATATATATATGTGTGTGTGTGTGTGTGTGTGTGTGTGTGTTTATAATTTCTTAACTGAACTACAATTATCTAAGTGAATGTTGTTTGTGCTAAATTATTATAATTGAGGGATTTTGAAAAAAAATTAAATGGTTTACTATACTTTATGAAATGAATGGTCTTGTTTATTAGATTGGATGTATACAAGAATTACTTTAGGTGTGATAATTATTTTCATTAGTACATGTGTGAGTCCTGTATGTGCTAGCTACACATGCATTCTTTGTACATGTACACTAGTATGTATAAGTGTTTTAAATTGATGATGTTGTTTATCTTATATGGATGTATGAATCATGTTATTATAAATTACTCTAACTTCGGGATGAATTTTCTTGAAGGGTGAGTGTATGTAAGAACCCAATTGATTTTCATTGATCATAGTTTTTTAAGTTAAATTAATTAATTATTAAAATAAATAAAATGAATCTTTTACTATTTTATTATTTTATGGTAGGTGAAGGAATTAATGAAGGGATAAGGTAGTTGGGGAATTGGATGAGGGGGAGGGATTCGAGAGAGGAGGATAAGGAAGAGGGGAGAGGACTGGGAGAGGGGTATTTTATTTGGGGGGGGGGAGGGGATTTTGGAAGAAGGGGGAAGAGAATGAGGAGGAAATGAGAGGGAAAGATTGTTTCTGAAGGACTTTTACATAGGCACTGCCGTTGCAGGAAAATTTGGGCTCGGGGTCCAAGAAACCGCAAGGATTCTTGGAGATAGGGATCCAAAGAGGATGTTCCTAGTTGGATGGAAGGTAAATATTCAGTTTGGGAAGTTTGGGAAAGAACAAGAGCAAAGGAGAAAGCAGGTAAATCAACCAAAACCTTCAGGTTGAGGTATATATTTTACTAGTTGATTTGTTTTATTTGTGATGTTGTTATTATGATTTCTATTTACTAGTTTATTCCTTGAATAAAGAAAAAAAATCTAATCTAAATTGTTGTAAGAAAATAACCATTGCAATAAGAGATAATTATATTTTGAGGCCATGAAATAGAGGGCCTTACAGAGGGGGCACACCGCCCCCTCCATCCGTGGTTGGGATTGCAGTATGAGGACTCCCAATAGAGGTGAAATTATTTTCTTCCATTGCCAATATCCTAACAAGACGATGATCAAGAGTAGTCACCTCAGGAGGGACTACCTAAACAAGGATTGACACTAATAAATCAGTGATTGGAGGGTTTGCGGGCCTAGTCACTTGAAAAGAACCCTCTTTATCTAGCCTTCACCCTAGCGATGGTGGAGGTGGCTAGAAAGTAACTGGCGGCAAGTGCTGGAGCCTACATGAACAACAAAGTTGTTGATCTTCCACCTTGTGAAATGATCAATCAACACTCTAAGTTTAAGCTAGTGAGAAACACATAGAACACACTAGAAAGTCCTTAAAGGAAAATCAATCAATCAATAAAATGGTCAGAAGAACAATTATGCCAATCAACACTAGAGGAAATTACCATTGTAATTGTAACTCGAACAAGGAAACACCCTCTGGGTATACTCTGCAAAGAGTGATCTAATGTCTTCCCTAGGTATCACGATATACCTCTGTAGTCACTTGTGTAAGTCCATATAATAAGGAAACTAGGTTTCCAACTCCCAGTCAGTTAACAGGTGGGTACAATCGACGGTCGGGATGATCGTAATGAGCAGGATAGAAAATTCCAAATCCTTGCAAGGATACCGAAGGAAAATGGTCCAGAAGGAAACTAAGAATATCAAACAGATTCAAGGTCTACAAGGATCTGTAGTCAAATGAGGTCAACAAATATCCCACGAATGGCCCTCAATATACAATCCCCATTATGCTTGGTCTGACTTTGGAGGCTTTATCTCCTCTATATTTCCTCATGCGACCTCGTGTCTATCCCCTATGTTAGAGGGGGGTCCCAACTAAATTTTATGAAACTGAGATTTTACACTCCTTATCACATAATCTTAAGTTTATTTAAGTGGCCTTGAAGATTTTCCTCTCCAAACCTTTTTCAAGGCCCTAAATCCTAGACTACTTGGTGTACCTTGTAAACAAAATGTCTAGTTGATTTTAGCATTAATCGTTAGTTTTAATGGCTTGATTACTCAAGGGGTACGAAAGTGAAACTTGTGGTGTTCTTGAGAGACGAAAGAGGAGAGTTAATAAACTTTTAGAACATTTTGTTGAAAGCAAACTACGTTCTACAATTGAAAAAAATGGCTTTTTAACTTTGAAGGTGCAAACTTTTCAAAATAAAGACCAAGATACTAAAATGCAATTTTTCCTAGAATTCTTTTTCATTTCAAAATGAAATGCAACTACTAAAACTTTCAAGGAAGAATCTTAAAAGGAAATTTGGGTTCAAAACTCTTTTCTTTTACAAAAAAAAACTAAGCTACTAACACCAAACAAACATGCATAATAAAATGAAAATGTAGTTAATGAACTACAACAATTTTTTTTTTTTATATTCTTAGAAATGAAAAAAAAAAAAATGATATTTTTTTCTTTTTTCAAAGCATAATCAAGAGATAAGGATGAGAAAGAAAAGACTGACTCAGACCCTAAATGAATTACTGAAATAAAGGATTCACTAGAATCCACAGGAGTACCCAAATCTCACAAGTACACCCTTAACCTTGACAACAAACAAAAAAAGATAAAGAAAAAAAATATTTCTTTACAAGTTCCTATATAATCTAAGTCTTGAACCTAGCCAAACCACAATCAACAGAGTCCCTAGAAACTCACGAAGGCCTGAGAAGCCAAGGGATTCCTAAAAGGAAAGAAAAGTATTTAAAAAAAAGCTATTCAAGATCATAGAAACGTGTATTGTGCACAATAAACATGCATATGTACATTGACTGTGTATAATGAATAACACGTATGTACATGGGCTAGGTATATAACAGGGCGTGTGCACTGTTGAAAATTTTCAAAAAAGAAAAAGATTCAGACAAAGCACTCAACTCATTAAATATTGTAAGCACCTGTAAGGTGACCAGAGACCCAAAAAGACTCACAATACTTAAAAAAATAGGAAATTAAGCCAATCAAAGATTTCCTAAAAAGGCCCTACAGAGACTCCCTAGTGGAGCCACCAATTTTTCTATGGGAAAAATCCCCCTAATCTGGGTCTAGTGACTAGGAAGATCCTTGACACCCTAAAAGACAAAAAAGCTTCTATTGTACCCCAAACCAAACACAACCTTATGATAATTAAGGGAAGAGAAGGAATATAGAAATGTGTACCTTAAGTCCTTAAGGCTAATGTCAATCCTTCCCGGCTGCTTTCTATTCCATGATTGTAGGCCTCCTCCCAAAGATGGCCTAAAACAATGTTACAGAAAAAACTACGACAACATATGCTTAGTTATCAAGATTATCTAAAAAGTTAGTTATTTATAAAAACATTCATAATCGCAAACACATAGACATAAAGATCTGGGACAATAAATTTTCTCTTTTATTAATAACAAAATTGTAGGTTACAACCTAAATTTTGTTGGCGTCACTCCACGAACCACCCATGGGTTCCTCTACTTTGTATCCAAGTGAAATATTCCCAATACTATGTTCACCACCAACATGCCAATATAAGGGGAAAAGGATGGATGGTATAAGGAAGATGGATGGAAGGGAATGTTGAGGATGAAACTTAGAGCATAATGCAGAAGGCTTGGAATACAAGGGAGAAAATTTGGTAGAGTTCTCTTTCCTCTAGTTTGATATCTGCAAATGACCCCCTTAGGGCCCTTTTTATATGAGAAAATGATGGTTAATTCATTTCTAGAAGGGCTACATGAGGAAATATGGTTGCAAAACCTAAGATAGCCTGTAAACTTAAGAATGTGTAGATTTTATATTTTTTTGTCACTTTTTAGAGTACACGAATGATTTTAGTTATCCAGCAAAAGTATGTACGTGGATTTTTAGGTATAAAACAAGTGTAAGTATGAGGGTGCTCTGCATATGAAACAGGGTGCATATGCCATACAAAAATTATTTTTTTGACAAGAAATCCATCAAAAAGGGTTGGAAGATGTATGAATGAGTAGGCCAACACCAAGGATGCATATAAGTGGAATTTTGAGTTATAAAAATAAGACTACACCATGTGATGGGAAATGCCACAAGGTAGAAATATCTGAGTGACTACAAATTAAAATATCTTATATATGTTATACCAATTGAAGGGGTAGATATTGTATTCAACGCCCGATGGCTAGCCACTCTTGGTACTGTTGGATTAAACTTACAAGAGAAATTTATAAGGTTTTATCGAAATGGGGAAAAGTACAAATTACATGGAGTTAATTTTCCTCCCCCACAAATAGTCTCTTCCAATAGAATGGAAAAAATGATTGAAAAGGCATCCCAGGATTATTTATTACACTGCTATGCAATATAAGGTGCTACTAAAGAGGACAAAAATGATGATCCCAAGAAATTGGAAAAAATTCTTGAAAAATATAACACCGTTTTTCAAGAACTTCCATGTTGGATTCCTCCACCTTGTTCTAGAGATCATATCATAGAATTAATCCCCGGTTTCGCATCAATTAGAAAAAAAACCTATAGACAATCGCACCAACATAAGACATAAATTGAGTGCTTGGTTCAAGAATTATTGTATTGCGGCGTTATTACACGAAGCAAGAGTCATTTCTCAGCTCTGGTCATAATTTTTAGGAAAACGGACGGATCATATAGAATCTGTATTGATTATCATGCATTAAATAAAATTACGATAAAGGATAAATTTCCAATTCGAATTGTGGATGAGTTATTATACAAGCTCCATGGTGCCAAATATTTCTCCAAACTAGATATGAAGTCAGGTTATTACCAAATATGAATTTGATAGGAAGATGTTCCCAAAATTGCTTTATGTACTCATGAAGGGTTGTATGAATTCTGAGTCATGTCTTTTGGCCTATCCAATGCTCCTTCTATCTTCCAAGAAGTAATGGATGATTTATTTCATCTGTGCCTATGAATGTTTGTACCTATCTTATTTGATGATATCCCTCTTTATAGAATAACATGAACTCACACCTCAAGCACATTGAGACAATATTAAAAATCTTTCAAGATAATAAGTTCTACGCTAACAAATCCAAATGCAGTTTTGGACAAAAAGAAATATTATTTTTGGGACATGTTGTGTCAGATGAAGGAATCAAGGTTGATCTGAAGAAAATTGCGGTAGTTACTGAGTGGCCTAGCCCAAAATCAATCACATCGTTACAAGGATTCATGGGTCTTACCAGGTATTGCAAAATGTTTGTTCGAAACTATGAACAAATTGTGGCCCCATTAACAACATTATTGAAAAAAATACATTTAAGTGGAACGACGAAGGTGAAGCATGTTTTAGAAGGTTGAAGCTCTTAATGACATCCACTCTGATTTTGTCAGCACCATATTTATCCAAATCGTTTTTCCTTGAATGTGATGCTTCGGGAGATGGATTAGGTGGCATACTTATGCAATATAATCATTCCATCTCATTCGAAAGTCGAAAATTCAAGCTAAGGGAGAAAACAAAATCAACATATGACAAAAAAATGTTGGCAATTATGCATGCCTTGATTAAGTGGAAACAATACTTCTTGGGAACATAATTTCTCATGAAAATAGACCACAATAGATTGAAGTATTATTTAACTCATAAAAACCTTTCATTAGAGAAACAAAAATGGGTGAGAAAAATCCAAGTCTTTGATTTCGATATTCTTTATAAAAAAGGGAAGGAGAATTTGGTTGTGGATGGGTTATCAAGGAAACTTGATAATGATGCTACCCTATGTTATATGTCCATCATCATTCATGAATGGATCTCATAAGTTCAAACTGAGTATATCAAAAATTCATAAATAAAAAGGCTAATAAAAGAAGTCGAAAGCAACCCAATTGCAAATCCTAAATTCACTTGAAAGAATGATTCTCTTCCAAGTTAAAACTTGAAGTTTTGAAAGAAAAACCTTATTCCCCATCAACAAGACATGCGAGGTTTTTGAAAAATTACTATAATATACATCATTCCTTCTTCTGGAAAGGTATGTGATCTGACATTCAGAAATATGTGGCAAAATGCAACACATGTCAATGACAAAATTTTGAAACTATTGCTCCTCCAGGTTTTCTGCAACCATTCATATCATAGCCCAAAAGTGGTTTGAAATATCTATGGACTTTATTACTGGTCTTCCTACCTATGAAGTAAAATATGTTATATATGTAATCGTCGACTGATTAACCAAATATTCCCACTTTGTTGGGATCTCTTCAAAGGCCAACGCTAGCCAAGTTATTGATAGATATGTTAAAAAAAATTTTAAACTTCATGGATTTCCCAAAGTTATCATAAGAGATATGGATCCCAAGTTTACTAGCAATTTTTGGAAGGAATTATTTTGTCAGGTGGGGACATCCTTAACCATGATTACTTCATACCATCCCCAAATAGATGTCCATACTGAAGTTGTTAATAAATTCCTTGAAGGGTATCCTAGTAATTTTGTGAATGATCATTAGACACACTGGATCAATTAGCTACATCTCATAGAATGGTGGTGCAATAGTACATATCATACCTCAACAAAAATGTCCCCGTTTGAAGCACTATATGGTTATCCGCCTCCATATATTAAGGAGTATGTTATCAATTCTAAGGTTCTTTCTGTGAAATACTATCTAGCTGTGTCGGATGAATTTCCACGCACTCTTAAATATCACCTCGAACAAGCAAGGAACTGAATGAAACAACAAGAAAACAAAAGAAGAACCGATAGAGAATTTACGACAAGCGATTGTATGTTTGTTTGACTATAACCTTACAAGTAGAGTTCTCTTAAAAATTAAAAGAAACAAAAACTGAATCCTAAGTTTTACGGACCAAATCAAATTCAAAAGAGAGTTGGACAGGTTGCTTACACCCTCGATTTTCCAATAAAGGGAAATTGCATGACATTTTTCATGTCTCTTGTTTGAAGAAAAAACTATGTCCTACCGTCCATATATAAAACGATTTGCCTCTTTTAGATGAATAAGGAAAGTTAATTCTAATTCCTGAAGGCATCCTCAAAATATGAACCAAATTCCTAGGTTCTAGAAGAATTAATGAGTATTCGATCAAATGGAAGAACCTACCTGAATATGAAGCTACTTGCAAAGATGAGGTCTTTAGATCTAAACATTTGTCCTTTCCCATGCTTCGAGGATGAAGCTTTTCAAGGAGGGATGACTTGTAATATATATTGCTTATATATTATGTTTAAAATTGATTAAAACATAAAGCCACACTCTTTTGCATAAAGAGACATGAGTTTAACCAATTACGTGAATATATACACATTTTGTACACTAAAATTTATCATCGAGTAAAGAATATTATATGTTATTGAATACATTTACTATTGTATTTAGATTTCATAGTTCCATCGTGATAGTGGCATAATATGTATTAACTCTAAAAAAATGTGGGTTGAAAGTAATGAGCCTTTTGTTTTCCCAATGCATTGCAATCGAGTTTTTTTTTACCCAGATGTGTTGGATGGGGATGGGTGTTTCATACCGAGACATGAGCCGAGATGTAAACTTATTTTTGAGAACACCAATGTTACAATGCCAAGGAATAAAATTAGGGTGATGGCAACAAAGAATTATTTGTATATGATTTGCTTGGACATTTATATTTTGGATGTGTCATTTTATTATGGGTATCTATAATGGAAAATTATAATTTTTTTCTTCATTTTATAATTATGTTGGATATGAAAATTTAACAACCATTTACTATTGAAATATTGTACCTATGAAGAATATTCTAATTATAATTGAGTTATTATTGTATAGATCAAATCACCTTTTGTGGATTGATCATGTCAGGCTTTGTATAAGGACAAATCCCCTTTTGTGGGTTGATCATGTGAGGCTTTGTATAAGAACAAATTCCCTTTTGTGGATTGGTCAAACCATAGTTATATGGTGTTTCTTGTAAATTCATCCCCGAGGGATAATTAAAGTGGTTTTAACCACTAGTTGAATAAGTCGACCCAGCTTGGTGAAAATACATAACCCTAGCACCTCCCAACTAGTATAAATAAGTGAGGATGGCACCTCACTTACTCACTCACTCATTCACTCAACAAGTGCACATATTTTGGAGGTAGATGCAGTTGCAAGAAGAAGGAGAGAGAGGACCATTGTTCAGTCTTGGATATTCTCTAGTTTTTTGGTCTTTAGTCTTGGCATTCTATTGGCAATCTATTATTGAAGAAGTTTTTGCTGGTTTTTCTCCCTCGTGAGTGTTTCCCATGATAAAATTTTGTGTACGTTGTGATTCTGTTTATTTCATCCCTTCTTATGCTATTATTGTATAGTAAATTGAAAATAAATTAATAGTATCTCTAAATTTAACATGGTATCATAGATTAACTTAATAGAGCACCTTTCACTAGATAACAAAAAACGTCATTGTTGTCGTACAAGAAAATTAGGGATTTTTATTAGAAAGTAATTTCTACCTAAAAACCATCTAGATAAGTGCTCATTAGCCTAGTGCATTTCTTGGAAACTTGAGCGCACCTTTTCAATGGCTAAAGCCTCCAGAAAGTGAAACCCTAGTTTTGACTGGTACGAGAAAAGCAAAAAACCAGGAAACCGAAACCAATACCAGAAGTACTAGTCCATATTTGTGAAGGTAAAGTTTCATAGGGAAAAAATTGAATTTTTTAAAAACAGACATCTACATGCTACTCATCTCATCCTAGCGCACCTCCTAGTAAGTTTAGATTCATTTTCCAAGAACTTTCATTTCTTGGTCATTTTCCCAGCTCCAGGTCAAGATGTCTGCAAGCACCAAGCTTGTTGACAAGTTATAAGGTGTGGAAAACTTATGTTTCTGGAAGTAAAATATTTCACTCATACTTGAATAGAATGACCTTGCAAAATTCATAAAGGAAACTGTACAAGAACCCAAAGAAGATGCAACCAAAACAATGTACAAGAAGGATATGGCTAGGGCCAAAAGGATCATTGAAGAATCCATTAAAGATCACTTGATCGCTCAAGTGTCTTCTAACAATAATCCACAAGAGATGTTTGATTCCCTAACCAAAATGTATGAAGGAAATAAAATCAACTGAAATATGAACTTGAGAACTCAACTCAAGAATACGAAGATGCAGAAAGGATAAACAATTCAAGACTATTTCTCTAGGGTTTATCATTTCAAAGAAAAAATAGAAGAAATTGAATACAACTTGGATGAATATGAACTCATCATGAAAACTCTCAATGGTCTAAAAAGACCTTGGGATGCCTTCATCCAAACTATATGTGCCAGAAAGGAGAAACTCCAATTTGAAAGTTTTTGGGAAGAATGTGTTCAAGAAGAAGCAAGGGTAGACAACCAAGAAGCAACACTATTAAGGGATGAATACCAAGCCCTAGATTCTCATGCTAAAGGAGGAAAGAAAATGTCTCATTTACAAAAGGGGACCCACCTTCATAAGGAATATCACTCCCTAAAGAGATTCATCCATAAAGAATCTCACCCTTCAAGGAGATTCCAGAAATATCAGAAGGGTCAAAGAAGAGAAAAAGATTTCTCCTCTTATCAATTTTATCATTGTGATAAGATGGAACACATTGCTAAGAATTTTCCTTGCAGAAGAGAAGAAAACTAGAAGAGAAATAAAAAAAGACATCATTCCCATGTAACCGAAGATGATGATCCACCCAAAAATTTGGCCAAAGAAGAGAATGAATATTATGTTTAATTTTCTGCATTCTCAATATCTGTGACACCTGGAGAGGATACTTTGCTTATAGACAATGGTTCCTCTAAGAACATGATGAGCCAGAGAGAAATTCTCTCTATCCTTACAAAAAATAACTTTCCCCATAAAGTTACACTCGAAGATGATTACCAGTACCCAATCAAAGGAGTGGGAGAATCCACCTACAAACTTGATTCAGGGACCCCGATGAAAATGGAGGATGTACTATATGTACGAGGTTTGACAAAGAATTTTCTTCCTATCTCAGCTTTAGATAAGAAAGGTTTCAAGGTTTCATTCATAGATGGTGAAGTTATTATGTGGCCTAAAGAAAAAACCATATAATATGAAATTGTTATTGGAATAGAAGAAGGTGGATTTTATAATTTAAAAGGTCACTCAGATGCAGCCTTGACTCACTCCACCGAGAGTCCATGTGAACTTTGGAATAGAAGACTAGCTCACATTAACTACAAAGCCTTACCATATGTAAGAAAGGTAGTTACAGGACTACCAAAATTCAAGGTTGGTCATGAAGGTGTGTGCAAGGGATGTGCACACAAAAAGAACATAAAGAATCATTTCCCAAAGAGCGACATTAAAGAAGAAGGAATATTGGAGATCATCCACTAAAATGTGTGTGGTCCAATGCCATCAACCTCTCTAAGTGGGTATGTATACTATGTGTCATTCATTGATGGTTATTCTTGCAAGACTTGGGTTTATTTATTTAAATCAAAAGATGAAGTATTTGGAAAATTCAAGGAATTCAAATCCTTGATAGAAAATATCTCAGAAAGAGAAATCAAGATACTCAGGTTAGATAATGGAGGAGAATACACCTCAAAATAATTTGTAAACTTTTGTAGAGATGTCGGGATTAAGAGGGATCTCACCACTCCCTATAATCCTCAGCAAAATGGTGTAGCAGAAAGAAAGAATAGAACAATAATGGAAGTTGTGAAGACTATGATCCATGATCAAGATCTTCCAATGCACTTATGGTATGAAGAAACAAGAAAAACAATTTATGTCCAAAACATATTATCGCATAGTGCACTTGGATTCAAAACCGCCAAAGAAATGTTCTTAGGAAAGAAGCCAGAAGTAATACAACTCAAAATATTTGGCTGTCCAATGTTTGTACACATTTCGAAAGAAAGGAGAACTAAGTTGGACCCTTCAGGAAAGAAGGTGTAGAGACCATACTTAATTAAATCCAAAATTTCGTACAATTAAACATATAATTCCTTTCTCATACATAAATAATTCATTCACCATCATATAAGCATAATTGTTCAACAAAAATTAAAATTTATCTACAACATGAAAATAACTCAGCAATTCATAAATAAAATACCTGCTTATGATGCTAATTCCCATCGATATGGTTGTCCTTTCCCTGCTGCCTTGTCCAGCCTGATGCACTGACCAAAATCTGCCCAAACCGACTAACCACCCAACCAGCTAGGAGTAGCCTGTCCGGCTCCCTAGCTCCAGGATACCGAAAGGAATCCTGGCCCCCATGCCCAAAAGCCCCAACAACTCGGTGCCCCATGCAATGATTCACCCAAAAACCCCAAAAACCAAACTGCTCAAACCAACCAATATCCCACAGAAATACCCTCATGCCCTCCAAAATGCTCCCTCCAAATGATTCCTCCCCAAAATAATCCTCCTCCCTTTCCCGTAGGACTCTCCCGTCATATTCCCCCTTCACCGACTCTCCTCCCCCTCATTAATTTCCTTATCTCCTCCTTTATTACCTTATCCCCTTCTTTATTATCTTATCCCCTCCATTTAGTGTTTCTTCCCCCCCCTTCATACGTAAGTATTTAATTAAATAAAATAAAATTATTAATCCCCTTTATTTCATTACTCAAATATTTAATGAGTTAATTAATTAATTAATTAATCATCGACAGGTATGAACAATTAATTAATAAATAAATAATTAATTAATTAATATTATTAAGAAATAATTATTGTTTAACTCAACATATTAGGATAGTTAGATTATCAAATTAATTAAAATTAAAAATCCCTATGCATGTATTTAACCAGGGTTGTTACATACACTCACCCTTCAGGAAACTTCGTCCCAAAGTTAAGGTATCTCATGGTACAAAGGAAAAGAAACATGGTTCACACATTCATAACAATTAACCGACACTATTAGTAAGTAGTCATGAAAACTCATACATACTAGTGTACATGTACAAGAAATGCATGTGTAGCTAGTACATACTAGTCTCGTGCATGTACTAATAATCAATAACTATCACCCTTTAGTAATTTATGTATGCATCCAATCCAATCAACAAGACT
>SNQJ01S0021274.1:85697-97503 GCA_010110895.2 Picea sitchensis | reverse complement strand
AATATAAATGCCAATCAATACCGCCACTATGTAGGTCCACCACCAAAGCCAAGTGCATCAGTGTCTCTGCTACTAGAGGTAGAGGCTCTATCAAGAACAACTATCTCGGAAACAAATGTCGAAAAAAGTGAACTATCAAATGTCTCTCTATCAATATCATGAAAATGTGTAGTAGTACCCAATGTGAACATAATGCTAGCATAAAAATATTATGACACATGTGGAGGAAGAGGAGGAGGGGAGGATTGGTGGATGATGACACATGTGGATTAAGAGAAATACTATGATTGGTGGGTGCCAAAACAAGTGGACGATGAGGAGGAGGATTAGTAGAATATGGTGACACATGTGAAGGAGAAGTAGGAGGAGGAAGAGGAGGAGGAGGAGGAGGATCAAATGTGGATGTAGGATGAGACACATGTGGATGGGGAGGAGGAGGAGGAGGAGGAGGATCAAATGTGCATGCAGGTTCAGACATGTGTGGAGGGGAATCATGAGGATCGATAGATGGTGCAACCAACTCATGTAGAGGATAATCAGGAGGATCATGTGGTGTAGTAGAGGATGTGAATGGCTATGTTGATTAACTAGATGTAGTGGGATCATGAGAAGCACCCCTCAATGTCTTGATGAGGTTGATGACACCCATAATATGACGCATCAACATCATCACATCACAAGGAAAACACATTCATATAGTACAAAGATCTTATGCCCGTAATATGTCTCTAATGGGTGCGGGTACCACTTCGTGACTAGTCATGACATGACATAGATGATCTGCCACTTCTATCCATACTCTCATATCCAACCTGCATGGCATGTGGGGTCTCTATGCTACTGGAGGATAGTATTGTACCTCCTCCATCACCTCATCCTCATGTTGGGGAGGCTCATCCCCAACATATGTGTCAATATCTTCAAAAAAAGATAAAAATAATAAGATAATTGAAACAAAATGTTACAATAAATTACATGTGCATTAAATAATACATAAAATTATGCAAACAAAATGATCAAAACATAACGATAATATTACCTCTCTCATCTGGTGGCTCCTTTGCTGTAAATCAGATGTTTGGAGATGCTCTCTAATTCATCCTCATGTATAGGTACTCTGCAAATATCGAGGATAGGATTGTCCTCACTAGCCAATAAATCACATTCCTCCATATCAATTGAAAAAACAAGAAACTCATATTATCCCATCTAGGGAATCAATCTCCCCTACATGTGCATCAAACATAGGCCTCATAGGAAAGTGGGGTACTACTGACTAAGTGGCATGAACCCTCTCAAAACATAGTGTATATAACTCTAACGCGAATGGGAATACTCTCATCCTAGAAAAAACAATGCGATGGTGATCTAATGCACGACAAAATTGTCTAAAAAAAACATCTGGCCACCTAATCAATCAGGGAATAAGCATTAAACTATATACATAATAAAAAATAGATAAACTAATGCACTTCCCATTAGAGCTATATCGTGACAATTACAAGAGAATGAGACACAGGAAATTATTGTCCTCTCTCTAAAATGAAGATATCTGCAACTGACCACCATGAACCTGGAACTCTAAAGTCGAATGAACATGCAGACTGACATATCTCTACACATATGCAAGTTGGGTATCTCCTGCAAAGCTAGGTGGTAGCGTAGGGAATTGGGATATATACTCCCCCCACTTAGACAATCCAAGGATGAAATAGACATCCTCCTCCAAGGGATGATACCACATGTTATCACATAAAGTTGTTAGGAGTCCTATGTGTTTTTTGTGAATACCCAAGTATGCACCCCTGCTTCGTCTCCCTCTTTTCCACACACCATTCCTAGGATTTTTCCCTTCTGGTTGATAAATTCAATTTCCCGTTCCGATCAATGATCTGGTTTTCCTTAGTGTCTTGCTTAACCTATTCTCGGCTCGGGGGTTTTCTATTTTATTTAAAGGATGAACACATATCATGATCTTTTTTCCAAATTACCAGTCATCTTATTTTCTATTGATTGAGCTCACATCGAGTCATCCAAGTCCTTTTTTGTACAGTGAACAACCATGAGCACAAAGCGCGACATTCAAAACAGTCCATTTCGGGCTTGAAACACAAGCAAGCAGACAGGATCGACTTTCAATGGTGAGGATCCCATGAATAGTTCAGATCAGTGGCTCTCGGGTGTTCAGGATTTCAAAGTACCGGAAGGATTAACCACTAGACAAAGGAGATGAAGTCTTGAAGTAAATCTGAGCCATTGAAGGTTGAGAACACATGGGGGTAGATCCCTCACTTCGAAATATTTACTTCGGAGGATTGTAAGAGCTATGTGTTGAAAAGTCCCAAAGAGCTGAAGCCCAAACTCCCGAAATAAATATCGGTTGTCCAAATAAAGAGGACACGCATTGCCATATCTTACTCTTCAAAAATTCGGCACTTTGGAGGATTGTAAGAGATATGCGCTGAAAATGCCTGAAGCCCAAACTCCCGAATTAATTGTGAGCCATTTATCTTTGCAGCAGGAAGTATGGTCCATCCAAGAGTGGTGCATGCCAACAAAAGTGGGGCTTTCCCAGATCATAGATCGCAATCAGATCAACGACTCGCATGAATTCGACATGTAAAAATTGCACGAGGATTAGTGGCTAGGGAGAAGCCCCAGAGTTGCAGACCAAGCATCACACATCCTTTTCCATCGGACGGTCAATACTTACTTCGGGAATCCGGGCTTAGTGAGTTTCAGCCTCCTCTCTCTCATTTTCGTCCAGAATGTTTTGTCCTGGATTTAACAGATCCCTGTCGTGTGTCCTCTCCAGATCGATGGTCGTCATTCAGTTCGGAGCTCCAACTCTACATGCATACCACCCCCGAGCTATGACGTGCCAAAGTACATGGTAGTCATCAGTTTAGATATGTGGTGCTCTCGTCAGTCATGACACCTGGCATCCATCTGGCATTGAAACGTGGCACTTAGTCCAAGCACCTTTCGGAATATCATCCGCTTGTTTCCAAATGACATGTGTCACCTCTCTTTTCATGACATGTCAACATAGTGATGCCATACCACCATCTCAAATCATCCTTCGGGAGGTCTTCTTGTTCAACACTAAAGTAGCTCCATCTCAAAGAATGGTCAGAATCACCCTAAAGTTGGCAGGAGGATAAACTGTAGCGATGGAACTAAATTTAGCAGGTGCTCCCAGATCACGGGTCGCGATCAAATCAACATCCATGTTTCATTACGGGGACGCAACATGCTCGAATGATAAAATTCTTGAGCGGTCCCACAATTGAAACCATGGTATAGAAAAAGAGCTACATGGTGGATTGTCAGCTCAAAAGCGGTGTGAATCCAAACCACCTTTGACGACCCCACAATCACATGCTCATATAACATCAAATCTGAAAGCAGTGCATGGTATCCCCCTAGGCATTAAGCCTCATCTCGGTCCTAATGAAGGATCAGTTAATGAAAAAGGATTCGTGGTTGAAACCTTGAATCACTCCATAAATAGAATGTGTGGAGGGTCTGGCCGTGGAGACAGAGATGTCAGCCCGAGGTACCACGGTGGATGAGTTTTCCTACAGGCCCATGCTGAGCTGAATTTGCATCTGACAGAAGGATACACGCACGGTCTGACATAAGAAGGCGCAGACGAAAGGCTTTGAATGGAATGGCCAGATCACACCCCTGGTAGTTGTGGACTGATATGAGTATAAATAGATCAGTTCAAGATTTTGTTAAGGTCGTCAACTGGTTGAGTTGAGCTCCCTACTATGTAATTTTGATGCCAAAATTGTTCTCTGGTTATGTATCAAATTTGAGAGTTTCACATTAATATAAGTCATCTTCTTTCTTCTCTTTGTTTAAACTGTGTTGAAACACTCAGGCATGGAGGATCCAGTCGAGGGTTGTGGTTCTATTGTAATTTAGGTTTGATTATAGTAGTGTTGTGACCAGTTTTAGTCAGCTTCCTTGTTACCTTATTTCCCCTTATGCTGGAAGGCTCGGGCATGGAGGATCCAATCGAGTTTTTGTAGTTGCATGATAATGTAGATTTGATTATCATGCTGATGTGACATATTTCAGTGTCTAAAACTTGAGTTCAAGATTTCTCTTGAGCCTGAGTTTCTCTTCACCAAGCGGCTTGAAAGTCAATGCCCATAGTAGTCTTGTTCACCTCTCTCACTAAGTCTTCCTTCTGCTCACACTTAAAATCAAATCACTAACCGAAGTTAATGAGGACCTCACTTCCTTGTGCATTTCTTGTTCGGTTTCTGTGTTAAAATAATTCTTATACTGAGTTTCATCCATTTGACCTCCACTCATAAAACCAACATCCACCAAACATTCTGATGGGTATTGGGCTTATCATCTTGCAATCTGAGGGTGACTCTCAGTGCTAACACCACATATCAAGACCAGACTTGAACCCATGTCTCGCATGATCCCAACAATGGATCAACTATTGTAACAACAAAAATCCCCTCCTAATGGTTGTACTCTTCTAATAAAACTTCAGGAGGCCAATATCCATCAAAAGTTTCTATGTCGGCTATGAAAGAGGGTGAGGGAAGAACTCCTTGTCCCTCTTCCTAGCCTCCCAATCACACATAAATATGTGTGTCTCGACCTGATACTATCTCTCCTCCTCTTCTCATTGCCGTCGTCTTTGATTCACATACAAATATTGTTAGGAACATATATATTGATAAAATAAATTGAAATGATAAAACAAATACATATATAAATGATGTGTACTTAAAAAAATATTAATTTTTTTTTTTTTTGCAAAATAATATTAAAAGGAAATCGATGCATCATAAACATAACATACAACCTCACGACGGTGTGCTTTATTAGAAAAACAACATCGTCATGTTGTTACCAATACACACTGGTACCATGTTTCTTGTCGCACCACTAATTATTTGTGAGGTGCATCCCATAGGATGTTTTGCATCAACTTAGTGCTTTTAACCGCATCAGTTCATAGCTTTTAACCAAATCAATTCATTTCATTAACAAAGGCACACCGCCATAGTGCCCTTTGTTAAACTGAAAGCATGAGTGCATCGGTTCTATTAGAGCATCAACATGATGTCTAGTGGTGTGTTTTACTAGTAATGCACCACTAATGGGACCTTACAAAAGACAAACTATGATGATTATTTTTCAAAACATGTCGTGGTGTGTACGTTTAACCTTTATGCATCGGTGTGCCATGCTTACTGTCGCACTACGAAATATTGCAACGTTGTGTCTACTAAGTTGTACTTCTCTAATTGGTTATTACAAATTCTCCCCGTTGCCATTATTTATACAGTAGTGATGCATTTGTTGGACTGATGGGAACTACTAGGTTAAATTGCAGTATCGCAACTAAAGAAGTGTGATGTAGTACTATTAATTCACCAGTGCCATCCTGAAAGTGGAGCATCGATGTTTTGTTGTGTGGTGCATTATAAAGGATAGAGCATGAGGAACAATGTGTCCAATGAGATTCCCCTCTATGCCAAGTTGGGAGATATATGTCTTGGTGTGATTCTCTAAACAATCCTGGTGTGTTTGGTTAAAATGGTTGCACCTCTACATTAAATTTTATAAATAGTTAAGTTAGTGTGTTGTTAATTAAGTGAAATGTACCAGTACGTGTCAAAGCCAATTGTGCACCAGTCGAGGAGCCTTCCAAAGGACACATTGTTTTTTTTTTGTAATTTATCATGATGCTTTATCATGAACAACAACTCTGCATACTTATATATGAGACACATCGGTAGAGGTCTCACTGTGAATTTAGCAAAAAACACACCGCTTCAGGGTGAGCCAAAATGTTTAGGCATGCCCAGTGAAATTGGAAAAAAAATGAAAATAATTCCAAATTTCAAGCTAAATTCAAATTTTGATTGGATGAAAATGCAAATAGGAAGGTAATAAACAATTTCCCTAGATTCTTATGTACCGAGGTGTGGTTGGTTAAAATGGTTACACTGCTACGTTAAATTTTATAAATAATTAAGTTAGCGGTGCGGTTAATAAAGTGAAATGTTCCAGTGCGGGTTGAATCCAATTATGCACCGGTTCCAGGGCATTCTGAAGGACACATCACTTTATTTTTATAGATTATCGTGCTGCTCTTGGTTGAATGGAACTGGTAAATACTTATATACTAGATGTTTTGATGGCGATTCACACTGTGAATTTAACACAGTATACACCACTTCGGGGCGAGCTTAAGCGTTCAGGCGCACCATGCGAAATTAGAATTTTTTTTGAAAAAATGTCAAATTTCAAGATAAATTTAAATTTTGATTGGATGAAAATGCAAATAGAAAGGTAATAAACAATTTAATTGGCCTCTTATGTTTCGAGGAGGTATGTTTTCAACGTTGAGAGGAATTGAAATTTGTGGTAATTTATACAATTTGGAAATGGATGGAATCTACCAATGGAGCTATCCAAGTCAGTGCAGGGAAATGGAAACATGGATTCTTAGGGAGGAAGGTGATCATCGGTCATTTTCTTGAGAGTTTAGAAGCACAGGATGCACTTTAACAATGAAAATCGGTTTGGTATTTTTTTTTAATTTACCCTACCACGACGTGCTTGACGATAGTGGGGCACATTGGTGCATAATGTTCAACAACACCAGTGTGATTTATTTGGTGTGTGTATTTTTATTATTGTAATGTATGGTGCTGATTTTGAACATTGACACATTGGTGATTTATTTTTTATGTAAGCATTGATTCATATCGACCTTAAAGGTGCACTGATAAAAAAAACTCTGAAAAAACCATCTACCACCTGCCTCCACTAAAAACCTCTTCTATAAAAAAAGAAGGTAAATATGTTTTGGGGATATTCCATAAAAACCTATGCAAGAAGGTGTTCTCCTTGTAGTGGGACCTGAGGAAGAGGTATGGGCATAGGGATCATAGGTCCTAGGTGCAAAGGGGGTTAGGGGTCGAGTAGAGGTAGGGGCCTAGGGATAGATGGGGCTAGGGTCCAAGAGGAGGTACATGGATACGAACATAGGGGTATATCAGTCGAGTAGAGGTAGGGGCCTAAGGGTATACATGGCTAGAGTTGATCAAAGGTGGGGATGGAGAAGTAGAGGAGGATAGGGGTTCAATGGAGATAAGGGATTAATGGGTAAGTGGGATAGGGGTAGAGTTTACGATGTAGTGGTGGAAGGGACTCATGGGAAGTAGTATAGGGCATAGGGGTGGAGGGGTCTAGGGGAAAAGTTTTAGGCCCAATGGATAATATGCCTAAGGGGGTAGGGTAAAAGTTTCCTAATGGTAAAGGTAGGTTCACATTTATGGAGGATCATAGGGGTTTTGGATGCTTTGGGCCTAGGGATAAAGTATGGATCATTACGTTGTAGGGGTGTAGGGACCATGGTAGGGACTAGGGCCCTATGTGTATAAGGGGAAGGAAGCCCAAGGGTAAATGGGTCTAGATGATGGGTAAAGGTTGTGAACCAAGTACATATGGAGCTAGGGTCTAAGAGAGGGTTAACAAGAGACAAGTTACAAGGTGATGATCCAAATGAATAGGGGGATATAATGATGGTTTTAGGGACTACATGAAAGAGTTAAAGGGGATTCAATATCGATTGGTGAAGTATCCAAGTCTAAGGGGATAGGTTTCATGGAATTCAGAGGCATGGGTTGTGGTTGGGGATAGGATATGGATGAGGTTCTAAGGGATAAATTTATGGTCCAAGGGAATGTGGGGCCTCAGGTGAAGGGGGCCAACACATAGGGGTAAATGGTGAGAAGGTCCTTAGGGGAAAGAATAGGGCCCTAGGGAAGAGTTTTTAAGGAAAGAGGTGATGATTTCCAAAGTTGAGGGTTATGGCCCTAAAATGAAGGTGGTTAGGTTAGATGCAAGGGCCCAATGGAACGAGAAATTAGCAGCCTAGTGCCAGATGGGGATCTAGGTAGATGTAGGGTCCAAAGAGTGGATGGGTTTGTGGATATAGGCTTCCTTCAACTAAGGCTTCAATTCCCCCCCTATACCATATCAAGGCCTTGAGACCCATACCTAATGATAAAAAAATTCTAAGGGCACTCACATCTTTCTAAGAGGCCAAGGATACCCTCCAGAGGTAATGTGTAGTGTTTTGAGGCATTTTTCATGGCTCTGGATGCCTCAAATATTTCTTTAGGACCTAAGGCATGGCCTTCTTCCCTAGATCATTTCTAGGGCATTGGGACACATACCTTCTACTCAAAGCCACCTAATGGCACCAACTTCCACAATAATAGACCAACAATACTCTCGATAGGCCTTGTGTGGTTTTTTGAGGCATCCTTCTTGGCCTTAGATGGATAGAAGCTTCCTTTAGGGCCTAACATTGATGTTTCCTCCCTTGGCCATGTAGAGGGCCCCAAGACTCATACCTAGTGCTAAAAAATGATAGTGGTACCTATATACCTAGTTAGAAGAAAAGGATGCCCTTTATAGGTCTTTTGTTGTCATTCAAAGTTTCATTCTTTTCCCTAGAATCCTATAAGATTCCTTTAGGGAATGACTCTTTGACTTTTCCCTTTTCCATATCTAAGTTCCATAGACTCATACCCAAAGTTAAAAAAATCATAATTCTCACTATCTCCATCACGAGACCAAGGATACCCTTGAAAGGTCCTTTGTGGTGGGTAAACATGTTGTTGACAACCCTAGATGCTTGCAATCTTCATTTGGCACATTTTTGTTGGACCTACCTTGTGAATGCTTAGTAAAAATATTTAGTGCACGTTATAAGAAATCACATGTGCACGTTCTCCATAATGTATGTGTTCACACGTGCATGTTCTTTTCATTGATTTTTTTTAGGGGAGGAGTGACAACTTTAGCATACATGTTTTCTAGTTTGGTTGCCTTGGATTTAGGTTTAGAATGACAACCTTGGTGGTTTGGGCACCAAAACCTCCAATTTTTTTTAATATCTCTCAATATCTCTATTTTCACGTTATTTTGTATATATTAAATTAATAATGTTTACTATTTTTAACATGTTTTTTTCTTCACTATATCAAATTATTAAGATAGATACATCTTTCATTCTTGCTATAACATTTTATTGCATTAACCATTTTTAAAATAAGTTATATGTTGCATTATTACAGAACTACAATCTAAAAATAAATAAATAAATAAATGTTTGATAATGTTAACACCTTCTCACCCTACACTAACACAAGCCCTTGTACAACATTTAGTATTTTTACTCCTTATTGAAATTCATTGTGTAAGTACTTTGAATGATCCCTCCAAGTTAACACATAATTATTTTTCCATGTTTGCATTACTACTAACATATCATGAGAGACCATAATTAACTTGCACCCTCCCTCAATCAATCTCTTAAATCAAATACAGTTATGACCATTTCATAAACTATATCATTTCATATTTATATCAATATTTGATATTTGCTTGCACTCTACAGTTATCCTAAATGTCCATATAATTGAACAAAAGAGAAATGATACCACCTTCACTCTACTATTATCCTAAATGTCCATATGGTTGAACAAAAAAGCTGTGATACCACCTATAGCAGTGCAACTTAATATTCTCGGGCCATTCATTAATGTCCTAACACTAATCAGAGTTGGTTTTCCCATATTCTTCACTTGAGCTATGGAAATAGAGTAGTTTATGTTACTCATGATCGAAGTTAGTGCAACGAGCGATCCTTGGATAAAAGCTCCATGCATAAATAATGCAATGGCCAATAAAAAAGTGATCCTGTAAAATGACACATAATTTAGAATTACATTTCGTAAAAAGTTACATAAAATGAATAAAAATTTGTCCAAAAACATATCTGAAAAAAAAGAGAGATCTTAGGTCTTTGGTTATAGAGAAGAAGTCTATTTGTGAAACCATGGTTACCAAAACTTTGAGCAATTTTTTTAAATATTATATAATCATTTCAGAACATGTCATGTCGATATGAATCTATTAAAATAGTGAGAGGAATTTCTTAAATACCATGAAAGAACAAGGTTGGTGATGATGGCTACAATTTCCTTCTTCCAGTTTGACCGATAATTGCCATAACAAACGCAAGCAGTTGCAACATTTACGATCAGTTGAGCCACTGGAAGAAGCAATGGTGAAACTATTCCCCACAACGTTGTATGACTTTTTGGAGATAAGCACGCCGTCCCACCGTCTATGAATTCAGCAATACGACCCTGTTAAATGAAATTTTCATTAAAATAGAGGAAAAAAATTAGCATTACTAAAGAGCCTGGACTGAGATCAAAAGAACAAGCAGCCTTTCAAAGAACGTGGACCGGACTGAAAGCTCTATAAATTGGTTCAAAATTTCACCACTTTATTGAACATTTTTAACTAGGGTTACAAACTCTGCAAGTACCAAATACCATGTACACCAAAATCAAAATGACAAAAGAATATCATGTGAGGCAGCTTCCAAAAAGATTACGATCTTAATCTTCTCCAGTAAACAATAAATGCTTCCACAGAACAATCTGAATTTCCATTAGAAGAACATACTTCCAAATATATTTTTCCATTAAATGCTTCCAAGGAACAATCCAAATTTCGAAGATCTTTGCTCTCCCATTAAAAGAACATGCTACCAAACAGATTTGATTTTTTCATTACCTGAAACCGTGGCAGAATTTTGGATATGGTTAAACGTTTTACTTTTTGAGTTTTTTTTGCTGGAATTGGTATAAATTTGGACAAAATCTCTATTTTATGTTGTTTAAATTGTCTTTCTGAATGCATAGATAAATTCAGCATGCTGAAAAAACAACCATTCATCACTGGATTTCGAGCAAAATCAAACAGAAACAGTTACTGAAAAACAACCAAAAAATAGGACGTTTAGAGTACTACAATATTAAATACATTTTTATTAAGTTGTCCTTATTGTCATTTAGCTTAAGCTATGAAAAACACATATAGGTGGATGATATAAATGGAAACAACTTCAAACGACTTGAAAGGCGAGAAAACACACTTTGGCAAGACATCTATGTGAACATGTATAAACTACTAGTTAGTCTTTTTATGTTTTGTTTTTGTTTGCCATATTTTTTTGGAGATATTTGTCAGAAATTTCATGAGAAATTGTTAGATCAGTATATTTGAGTGATTACTTCTGTATAATTCGAGGAAGTAGAGGTTTTTTAGCATACTGAATCCATTTCTACATTCAAAAATAAATTTTAAACAACAAAAAATTAGTGATTATTCAACTAAAAATACCAAAACATAAAACAATTAAACAACACTAATATTTGGGTTAAATATGAAAATCTAAATAAAAAATACATTAACACTTAAAAAAACAAAAACTCTAAAACCCAAAATATAAATACAAAATTTAATTACAAAAATGATGCACTTTTTCAACAGATGCTTCCTTTTCCCCTGGTTTTAGATTTCAATGAGTATTCATGATCTACTTTCCTTCCATTCCTCTCTCTTTGAGCTTCTATTCAAAGATGTCAAGTGTCATTAAACTAGTAATATGACAAAACTAATCAAAGTGTCCATGTAGGGACTAAAATGATTTGCAATTGCATTGGATAACTATATTACAACTACTTTGTTTATCAAGTTAAAGGTAGAACCACTTTGGATTTAATTACCATATATGGAGTATAACTGTACCAATTTAATGCACTTATCTAGGGTTAGTAGTCAAAATCATTGGGCTGAGGGGGTCTTCAACGGGTTTGGTGGTGTTTATTTCTTATTTTGTATAAATTTAATTATTGTTTTTTTTTTTTTTTTGGGAAATTTTAACTTG
>SNQJ01S0021274.1:59406-79320 GCA_010110895.2 Picea sitchensis | reverse complement strand
AGCTATAAAGGAAGGGTCAGCGACCTAATTCATCATTATGCAGATTATGACTTGTCATTGAGGAGAAGAGGCACATCTCAGGAGAGATAGTTCAATGGATTCCAGGAGGAAGACACCAGTGGCTGATTTTGGTGTTGAGAGACACACCCTAGTCACTAGGAAGATCATTCAGGTCTTCCATTATTCTTCATTAACAGTTACACAGTGTTCAACAACAAGGGTGCATTCATCTAGAGTGAGGGTGCAGCTTCTGAGAGGGTTTTTAGTCGACTTATCCCATCCAGGGAGAATTATGAGATTTCCCTCCGACCCATTTGAGAGGAGCGCAAGGAACATATTTTTCCTGGTTCCTCATCAGATTCCAACGAAGGAATCAATTGGGACACATTTGCCAGACTTGGATGTGTGACACTTTTGGAGGGCACATTTGGGGTTCCATAGCGAGCATCAAACCAGATTCAGGGAAACCCTTCCAACCCATTTCCCAGTAGTCCAAGGTAGTCATTTTGAGACATATCTCATCCAATTTCGACGGTGGAATCACTAGGATTCATTTTTCCAGAAGAAGACATGCGCATTCCCCCAGGGGTATCCATCCGGGGTCCAGATTCATCAGCAGAGGGATCTGACAGATACCAGTACTAAGGAATTGAGCAGGGCACATCATTTAGGATCATTTCCATGCCATTCAAAGAAGTATATATCCCAGGGAAAACTTTCCAGACTTCCAGCAGTTACCGTTAGAGTTGCCATAGTCCCAGCACATCCATTGATTCCGCAGTGCTCCCATATTCTGGGCAATATCTTTTAGTTGCTTATTTGTATTTAGTCTAAGATCCTTTTTCTGTTGATCTAGTCGAGTATTTTCAGTTTATTCAGCCGCATTCGGCCATTTTGTAATCCACAAAGATATCATAATACAAAATTTGCAGTCCTTTGTCGCATTTATTATTTGTGTGATAATTTATATGTTATAAACCATTGATCCTACACACACATTAGCAGTGTTTCCTAGACCAGCCAAGTCAGGAACATTATAGTGGTATCAGAGCTTTAGTCCTGCCAGCTTGTGACTAAAGACAATGAGTGCAGCAGAAGACCCAGAGGGTCGTGAACACATAGGTGACGAATATGTCACTTACAATAGGCATAAGGAGAGAAGGCATAGGCCTAATTTTCCCCCTTTTCCTCCTAGCTCAGAGGAAGAGGAAGAGGCACACAAAGAAGCAAAGAGAAGGGTAGAGCGTGAGGCTGAGCGCAAGGCAGAGAGGATGCTAGGACACATATATGAGCGACCATAGGGAAGTGGCATGGCCCCCATAGATCCAGAGACAACTTTCATGTAGGTTATCAACGATATGCTAGATATTCAAAGGACCATGTCTCAGTCATTGGCATAGGTGGTTGATAGATTGGCTAGAGTGGGCACCCCAGACACACAAGTCCCGCATGCAGCACAGGGGAACTCAGGAGTAGGAATTAGACCCTAGTCACCCTCTCGCACAAACACTTCTGCGAGTATGATTCCTAGACCCTTGTTTCCCAATTTCTAGAAAGCACCCCCGGTAGCAGCACCGCCACTGATAGAACAGAGGCCACCCACTCATATAGACAACATTGCAGAGTATAGGAGGGAGTATGCAACATTGGGTCATGGCTTCCATCAGGACATGAACTTAGTGGAGTACTGTGGACTCAGACTCAAGAATTTCCCCAGAGAGCTGCAGAGGGGAGGACCACAATAACAACAGTGGCATAACCTCGATTTCATCCAAAAATTTGGGAAACTCACCATACCTTCTTTCGACGGATCGTCCAAATACATCGCTAGAGCTTCGGTACAGAAGCTAGACACGTATTACAATCTCAACCAAATGATCGAGACAAAGGCCATCAGTTTCACAACCTTACACTTGGAGGGTGAGGCACATGAGTGGTGGTATCATGGACTGGTGACATTGGGTCACAGTCACCTCACCTTCTATAGGGAGTTTATAGATAGGCTCATGGACAGGTTTGACAGGAAGGATCCCAAGATACACTTCAAAGATCTATCCTGGTTGATACAAACTGGCACAACAGAGGCATTCATCACATAGTTTCAATAGGTAGCCATGGCAGTGACAAATATATCAGAGCCCAAGTTGATCATGCTATTCACAAAAGGAATCACAGAGCCTTTGAGAGGATGGGTGAAGGCATATAGGCCTCCCACTTTGCAGGATGCCATCCTTCACACTCGAGATTTGGCAGACTCAGTGCCAAAGACTAAAACTTTCTCCAGACCATTTGTTCCCTAGAGCGATTGAGACAGGAAGCCATTCTAGAGAGAATGGAAGGGAAAGGAGAAGTTGGATGATGAGACCAGGTGAGAGCTTATGAGGAAGAATATTTTCTTCAGCTGCAGAGATCCTTGGGTCCCAGGTCACAAGTGCATGGGCAAGGGAGAGATTCATTATATTGAGGTATCAATAGACAGTGTGGATAGTGAGGAGGAGTAGCAGGACAATGGATCCACTAGCTCAGAGGAGGAGTCAACACCAGCAGAGGAGCATCCTCCTTGTATATCACCGACACCGGCAGGAGCCCATCCTCTAGTAGTCCCACAACCGCTAGACCAGGCTAACAGGAGGAAACCAGCAAAGGGAGGAGTCATAGTGGCCCTTGTTGGTGTTCCCAAGTATGATACCCTTCGTATCAAAGGGATTGTTCATGGGAAACAGGAAATCACCCTAATAGATGGTGGGGCCACCCAAAACTTCATCGATACTTCACTAGTATCGAGACGAGCACTTCAGACAGAGGAGTTTGAGGGGTTTGATGTTGCGGTAGCAGATGGCCACACAGTGGAGTATCTAGAAAAAGTTCCAAACTTAGAGATGAAGTTAGGCAACTACACAGTGAGAAACACATTTTATGTGGTTGACCTATTGGAAACAGATGTGGTGTTAGGAGTTCAGTGGATGATTACCTTGGGAAAAATCACTACCAACTACCAAACCTTGGAAATGGGATTCAAAGATCAGGATGGGAAGAAGGTTATTCTAAGGGGTATGTCGAAAGGAACACCCATAACAGTTTCAACCAAGAGGATGGAGAGGATATCCAAACATGGGGAGGTAGAATATTCCATAGAATGTGTGATCACTACTCAGAAGGATTCAGAAGGTCGACAATAGTACCATACAAAGATCAAGAATTTATTGGGATGACATCAATAGGTCTTTGAGGCAATTCCACTAGGGAGACCACCTAATAGGGAATTTGAGCAAACCATTGAGTTGGAGTAGGGGTCCAAACCTATGATCACCCCCCCCCCTATTGTCATCCTAGGAGGTTCAAGGATGAGATAGATAAGGCAATCAAGGAATTGTTGGTGATGGGAAACATCAGACCGAGAAGCAACCCATTTACTTCTTCAGTTGTCTTAGTTCTGAAGAAGGATGGCACCATGAGGATATGCATTGATTACCAAGCCTTGAAGAAGAAAACCATCAAGAACCTGTACCCTATCCCACGCATTGACGAGTTGATGGATGAACTACATGGGGCAATTTTCTTCTCATATCATCATCTGAGAGAAGGACATAGAGAAGACGAAATTTCGATGTCATTTTGGACACTTCGAGTTCCTGGTTGTGCCATTTGGGATAACCAATGCACCCGCTACATTCCAGTCTTGCATGAAGCATATATTCAAGGATCATTTAAGGAAATCAATCTTGGTTTTCTTCGACGACATCTTGATCTATAGCCAGTCATGGCAAGAGCATATGAGGCACCTGGATGAGGTATTGAGCATCATGGAGGCACAATCATTATATGCCAAAGATTCCAAGCGTGAGGTCGGTATGAAAGAGTTGTTTTACTTAGGCCACATCATCACTGCACAGGGGGTACATGTGCACCAAGAGAAGATCAGGTCCATTTTGGATTGGTCGTCACCTAGGAATGTGACAGAATTGAGGAGCTTCTTCGGCCTATGAAGTTATTACAGGCGATTCGTCCAGGGTTTTCCTCAGCTTGGAGCACCGCTGACAAATATTACCAATCATGGGGCCTTCATATGGACCGATAAATCACAGGAATCCTTTGATCACATGAAGGAAGTCATGGGCACTTGTCCAGTGTTGGCACTACCAAAATTCACCTTGCCATTTGTACTAGAGTGTGACACATCCGACGAAGGGATTGGTGCATTTTTTTATGCAGGGAGGACACCCCATTGTATTTGAGAGCCGAAAGCTTAGTCAACCTGAGAGGTTGTACTCCATTTATGACAAGGAAATGTTGGCCATCATGCATGCCTTGACCAAGTTCAGACAATATTTGGTGGCCAACAAATTTGTGGTCAAGACTGATCACAATAGTTTGAAGTATTTCCTTGAGCAGAAGGACCTAAATGAGTGCCAACAGAAATGGGTGATGAAGGTACATGCATTTGAATTTGACATAGAGTATTTCAAGGGGAAGAAGAACATTGTGGCCGATGCACTATCGAGGAGACCTACAACATGTTCTTTGATGGAGATTTTAGCAGATTGAAATCCCACTTGTTAGTGGAATATTCCAAGAAAAAGTTCTCTTGTGAGGTGATGGATGGGTAGATACAGGATGACTGGTATAGGGTCATTGACGATGTCCTATTTTATAAGGATAGAGTCTGTTTGGTACCATATCCAGGGCTCAAGAAGAAGATCCTCACCGCATTTCATGATTCACCTCTAGCAGGCCATCAGGGGTTTTTCAAAACCTATAGACAGATCAGAGAGAGGTTCTCTTGGAAGGGCCTCAAACAGGATGTTATGAGACACATCAGTGAGTGTGTGACTTACCAACAAAACAAGTCAGAGCATGCTCTTCCAGCAGGGCAACTTCAGCCACTCTCCATTCCAAAGAAAAAATGGGAGAGTATATCTATGGACTTCACCACAGGTTTACCCAAGGTCTAGGGTAAGGACTGTATCTATGTAGTGGTCGACAGATTGACCAATTTTTCTCACTTCTATGCCATACCAATAGAGTACATCGTAGTTCAGGTAGCCGATATTTTCTTCAGGGATCTCTTCAAACTTCATCGGTTGTCGAAGAACATCGTCAGTGATAGGGACAGTCTGTTCATAGGGACATTTTGGATAGAGTTATTTCAGTTGGTGGGGACAGATTTGACACCTAGAACTAGCTATCACCCTCAAACAGATGGGAAGACTGAGATTGTCAACAAGTGGGTTGAAGGTTATTTGAGGAACTATGTAGGAGGACAACAAAGAACATGGGTAAAGTGGTTACATTTAGGAGAACATTGCTACAACACCACCTTCCACATGTCCATTGGTATGACACCCTTCGGACCATTGTACAGATATGATGCTCTCACTTTGGTAGGCTTGGTCTTCGGGGAGAGAAGAGCTCCCAAGGCCAAGCATTGGACCATAGAGAGTCAAGAGATTCTCAAGTTGTTGAAAGAGAACCTATAGATGATGCAAAACCAATAGAAGATAAGTGCAGATAGGAACAGGATAGAGCGCAGCGTTGAGGTTGGAGATTTGGTTTTCTTAAGACTCCAACCCTATAGACAGTCATCTCTGAAGAAGAGTGAGGTTGAGAAGCACAAGCCCAAATTTTATGGTCCTTACAGGATCATACGCCAAGTAGGCGAGGTTTCTTACGAGCTAGAGCTTCCAGAGGGGAGAAATATTCATAATGTGTTCCATGTTTCTTGCCTCAAAAAGGAAGTGGGACAATTCATTAGAACATCAGAGGAGCTTCCCACGTTGGATGAGGAGGGACAATTAGAGTTAGTTCTGGAGGAGGTTTTGGAGTTTCGAGAGTGGAAATTGAGGAGAAGGGTCATCAGAGAGTGCTTGATCAAACGGTGAGGGCTTCCATTAGAGGACGCTACATGGGAGAGCGAGCAAGTGTTGCAGTACCCTGGACTAGTATTTCTTGAGGACAAGCAATTTCGGGAATGGAGGACTGTAATGTCCCTTTCCAAATAGGAGCTCCAGAAAGGAGGCTTAATGGTCTAAACCGTCCCGTTAGACTATAGCCAGGGCCAAAGAGAGGTAAAAAGGGTTGCTAGAGGTCACTCCAGTCACAGGTTTTATATTCAGAAAGTAACATTAAGCTAAAAAGGGTTAAAAGCGCTTTTAATTCATTATGAGCTAAAAATAGAAGTCAACAGTGAATTAGGGTTTCAACAGTGATATAGGGTTTTGGAAGTCAATAGTGAATTAGGATTTTAGCATGATTTATGGTTTTGGAAAGATATAAAGGAAGGTTCAATGACCTGATTCATCATTATGCAGATTATGGCTTGTCATTGAGGAGAAGAGGCACATCTCAGGAGAGATAGTTCAGTGGATTCCAGGAGAAAGACACCAGTGGTTTATTTCGGTGTTGAGATACACACCCTAGTCTCCGGAAAGATCATTCAGGTCTTCCATCATTCTTCAACAATAGTTACACAATGTTCAACAGCAAGGGTGCATTCATCCAGAGTGAGGGCGCAACTTCTGAGAGGGTTTTTAGTCGACTTATCCCATCCAGGGAGAATTATGAGATTTCCCTCCGACCCATTTGAGAGGAGGGAAAGGTGCATCTTTTTCCTAGTTCCTCATCAAATTTCGATGAAAGAATCAACCGAGACACATTTTACAGACTTGGACGTGCAAAAATTTTGGCAGGCACATTTGGGGTTCCAGAGCAAGAATCAGACCAGATTCAGGGAATCCCTTTCGTCCCATTTCCCAGTAGACCAATTTAGTCGTTTTGATACATATCTCGTCCAATTATGATGGTGGAAACACTAGGATGCATTTTTCCAGAAGAAGAGGGGCACATTCCCCTAGGGGTATCCATCCGAGGTATAGATTCATCAACAGAGGGATCCGACAGATACCAGTACTGAGGACTAGAGCAGGGTGCATCATTTGGGATAGTTTCTAGGCCATTCTAAGAAGTATAGCTCCCAGGGAGAAATTTCCATACTTCCAACAGTTATCATCAGAGTTGTTGTAGTCCTAGTGCATCCATTGATTCCGCAGTGTTCCGATATTATGGGTATTATCTTTTAGTTGCTTATTTCTATTCTATCTAAGATCCTTTGTCTATTGATCTAGTCGAGTATTGTCAGTTTATTCAACCGCATTCGACCATTTTGTAATCCACAAAGATATCATAATACAAACTTTGCAGTCCTTTGTCGTATTTATTATTTCTGTGATCATTTATATGTTGTAAACCATTGATCCTACACACACATTAGCAATGTTTCCTAGACTAGCCAAGTTAGGAACATTACAGTGTGAAGATCTAGTTCTTCTGTGTAATGCAATGAACCAGAGATATGACATCCCTATGGATGTACCCCTAGTGGATGAGCACTAGTGGCTGTATCAAATCATTTTCTATATATTGTTCAAGAGTCGGACCTTCCTGTAACCCTAATTGTTATGTAAAGGGTACAGGTCGGCCCCATCTTAATGTGATTAATAATAAATGTAAAAGATAATTAATCTGGTTAATATTAATTATAATAATAATAATTATAATTATAATGTGACTTAGAGAGGTTGGCCCTGTTGAGCCAATAGACACTTATGTTGATAGGACAAGTCTAATATAAGTAAAATAAGATTCCCCATTATGGAATCATATCTTTCTTGTGAGTTTATAAATTTCAGCAAGTACACTTCTTTGGGAAAAGTGTGCACCTCTCTTGGGCACTAGAGTTATAGTGTTTTAAGCACCCTCTTGTGTGATAGGGTTTATCTTGGTGGTGTAGGTCTTTCTCTTGAAGAATATAGAAAAGGATTTGGCTAGGTTTTCTTCCCTTGTTGAGAAGGGTTTCCCAAGATACTTCTTGTGTTCTTGTGCATGGTGTTTCTTCTTGTGATATTGGTTGCTGCAAAATTATTGTTTATGGTTAAGTGAAATGAAAATTGGAATGAACTTCATACTTAACCTAGATTATGAAAAATCAACATGGTATCAGAGCATAGGTATTGAAATAACCCATTGCACAAGCATCCACCAAATCTCAACTCATTTTTGCAGAGCCGTACAACCCTTCTAGGGTTTCCATAAAATTTTGTATGACCCTCCTTTCAGTGGTGATTCATCCCTTAATACTTGAACACTGGGCCTAGCCTAGCCTATCCATTAGGTTTACTAGCCATGTTGACAAGGGTTTGTGAAGAATCCAAAAATGAGCAAAATCATAATGGGAGGAAAGCTTGATGATTCAAGCAAGCTCGGTTCCTAGAAGACAATACTTCAAAGGAAGACTTATTGTGGGTGATACGAAAAGGTGTCACTATGACATACCTCCTTCATGAAGATTTCGGAGGACAGAGATCATCCATATTCCATTAGAGAAATCATATCAACACCTTCAGGTATGCACTTGTATATATATTATTTGTATCATTATCATGAGGGTAATTGCAGGAAAAAGGAACCTTTTGTTGAAGTCTTGGATCCAGAGGGATCTCAATGCATTCAGAGGAGAAAAACACTGGAAGTGAAGAGTCTAGGTTTGATTATTGTAATTGTCATTCCTCTAACCTATATTTCTAAATTTTTCTACATTACAAGTAGGTGTTGAAGTTTTGACAACAATCCTTAAATTGTTTTGATTCTAGGTATGCACTCATTATTCTCCTTTAGGAGATATTCTTGTTTTAGTCTTTCTTCTTTTCTTATTCTAGACATATTAATATCAAAGGAATATGTTTATCCTTTAGAGGGAGCCACTTGACTCAGAGGGAGTCGAAACAAATTGAGAAAGAGGAAGACTAGAACCATCATTGGGGAAACCAAAGCAATGGCACATCATCATAATCCTTCTATGATTCTGTTAGCACAAGATTGGTTTATGCCTCAGTGTTTCATATGTGGTGCTATCTACAGGCGCTATCTAATATTTCACAGAGAACAAAATCTGCATTTCATTATTCATTTTGGCAAATGAATACATTTTTTATGGGATTTTTATTTGTTTTGGGGAAAATTGAAATTATATTGAGTTATTCCCAATATCCAAGTTCAAGCATCAAAGCACCCACAAATTTATGCTACCAAATTGCATGCAAAAACACAGTTGGGCGCTACCTACAAGTGCTGCATAATATTCTGGTAGAGGCTAAATTGTGCAGAGTTATTCTGCCAATTTTGAGTCACTAATTTAAAACTTGGGTTATGAGAAGTTGAGGATGTATTTCTGAAAACTGGAGGAAAATTTTGTTCATAACATTCCAAATAACAAAAACCTCTCTTAGTTTTTCAAAATGTGTTCTGGTTTGAGAGATATTGGATATATAAGTAGGCGTTGTGTACTCTGCACAGTGGCACTACGTACTAATTTCCTGTAGCGGTCACGGTTTTCATATTCGCCTTGTTGGGAGATTGCCACATGTCAAGGAGGGTTTGAATGAATTCTCAAGGATTAGTTAGATCTCAAGGGACACCTGTACCTAATATTTAGCTCTACCAAAGGCCTCATGCATGAGGTGGAAACAATTTATTAATGTCTTCCAACAAATTCCTGAAAATTAGCAGTTTGTTGGATTTTTGTCTCTTTGACTGTTGCCACCTATCTCCAAGGCTTAGAATCCAATGGAGGAGAAGGGATTCGACCTCCTTAGGTTATTTGGATGTTATTTTCTATTTAAAGAGGGAGATATCTATTGGAGAAAGGGGGGATGGATGAGCCAAGAGAGGCTAGAGAGAGTAGGAATAGACAATTTTCTATGTGTGTTCATTTGTAAGACTGTGGGCATTTTAGGATTGTAAGCATTACTGCTATTGGAGACTCATTAGAGCTATGATTTCATATTGTAACTCTTCTTTTATATTTCTTCTTATTTGAATATATTGCATATTTTAGGATCAAAGGTTGTCAATGTTTTATGGATCCCTAAGCAGCAGAGGATATGTTGTATTTTGCCCATCAATCATTGTTTATATTCAAGTATTTGTTGATTCATTGAATTGAGAGGATCTTTATTTACTGAACATCCTATATTATGTTTTCCTTCTTCATTTCTTCCACCTATCAGCATATAATCTTGTTTTCTATTAAGCATCTTTTGTGCCTTAGATGAGTGGGATATTTGTGATTCCATTGCCCATTGGTGCAGCCCACTAATATGCAGTTTGTTTCCCTCTCTCTTTCTTTATCCATCTTACTGATCCACCTATTCAAAACCAAATTTATATTTTACATTCTGATGGGTGCTGAGCTTACACTTTAGCAGTCAAAGTGTGACTTTCAGTGCTAACATTTTTGGCGCTGCTGCCGAGGACGGATTTGAGAAAATTGAAAATCTCCCTGGGAAGAACGACACTGCACAACTCCAACTTTAGATGGTGACTGAAGTTGGAGACATTCAAGGCTGCACATTCACTATCGCGACTCCATTGTTCAGAATCTGTTGGTGACTCCACTGGGGATGAGGCAAATCAAATGGAAAAGAAGGGTATCCTGGCCAGGAGGTTTTCCCCACTCGATTTCTCAGCCATAGATGGTTATCCACATCCTATGCCTCAAATTGATGAATGGAAAGATATGTTGCCTAGATTTTATGAAGGTGAGAATGAAAATCCTGTTGAGCATGTTCATGAATTTCATGTTTTGATGCAGAAGCTTGACATTCATCATGAAGATATATTGATGAAAATGTTCATGTATTCATTGGAAGGCAATGTGAGGCAATGGTATAGAACACTCCTTGCTTCTAGTATTTCCTCTTTGAAGGACTTTCATGATGTTTTTTGTTCTCATTGCAAGAAAATTTATCCAGCTGAAAGACTTTTTGTGAATTGTTGTGAGGGGTATGCATCATATATTCAAGATTCAACAAGTGATTCCTCTATCAGTGATGATGAAGGGGATGATTGTAGAGAGAAAGACTTAGATGATGAGTTTCATAATGCTTTCCCTAAATTTGAAGAACAAATGCATCATTCATGTCAAAATCTAGGTCCCCAAGAGAAAGATCAATATGGACAATCCATCATTTCCTTGTCTCCTCCTTTTCTTGATTCTTTAAGTCAATAGGTCATCTTAGATTCAGATTTATTTTATCATGAGAATATTGTTTCATCTTTTCATGACCAAATTCATAGCTTATCAGTCCCTCCTATTGTTAATGAACCAATGTGCCATGATTTTCCAAGTTTTGATGACTATGAGGATGTTTTCCCTGAGCAACCAGTTGTCCCAGCTATTGTACTAATCCCCTCAGGAATTAATAGTCAAATGGTCATTGATTCACCTTTTTATGATGATTATCAAGATGATTTCCATGAACAATCTGTTGAAGACCTTACATCAGAAAAGTACCCTTCCCATCAAAGCAACAATAGCTTGTTTCAAACCTCATGTCATATTTTTGTTGCTGAAAAAGAAGAAAAAGATGATAATCTAATTTTAGAGGGTGAAAAACTAAGAAATTGGGCCCATAAGCCAAACTATGATGAATATCCCTCACAATCAGAAGATCATATAGAAGAATTTAGTTTCCCAAGCACTTTTAATTGTGATGAACTGCCCTATCAACCCCCTATTCCTTTTGAAGACACAAGCTCAGTTTCATCAAGTAGCCAAGATCAAATGCCATGTGATCAGATGAGAAAGGTTGAAATTAAAGAAAGGGAAGCATCACTAAGACTTTTTTCCTAATACACCTCATGACTAGGAGTGGACCAAGGTCATATGCATTGAGGATGAATCAGAAAATCAACAAGCCATACAACAACCCACAACAGAGGAGGAAGGACCTAATACAATACTTTTCCTTTTTACACAAAGCAATGTTGCAGGGGCAAGTATTGATGATGTTTTTCAGGATCCATTTGCAGCTTGTCTGCAAGCAGAAAGTGGGCCTAGGATCATTGATTTCTTCAATGGAAAGTGTATTTCCAAATGTTTCTTTGACGCGCCTTCAAGTAAGAATTATATCTGGTGCTTAAGGAAGCACATTTCAAAACTTCAAACAGTTGAAAAAATGATGAAATCGATTCATTGGTTGTTTCATGTAACTTGAACGCTTCAGTTTCCCAATAATTAAAGTAGGTGTGTGCAATAAGCTTGCTGGAAAATCATCGTTTTCATCATTTTGTCAGTTCTAGTTTTCATTTTCATTTGGTTTTAGCCGAAGGTCACAGATCAAAGCAGATTGCAAAGGTTAAAGGTTGAGAGCATGACTCCACAAGACCAAAGGATAAGGCACTGAAACTACAAGAGTTCTTAAAGCCTCATAGGGAGGACTCTATCCCCCATGGAGCCTATGTTATCACAAGATTGGTTTATGCCTCAACGCTGCATAAGTGGAACTACCTAATATTTCACAGAGAACGAAATCTGCATTTCATTATTCATTTTGGCAAATGAATACAATTGTTATGGGATTTTTATTTGTTTTGGGAAAAATTGAAATTATATTGAGTTATTCCCAATATCCAAGTTCAAGCATCAAAGCACCCATGGATTTATGCTACCGAATTGCATGCATAAACATAGTCAGGAGCTACCTATAGGCACTGCGTAATATTCTTGCAGAGGCTAAATTATGCAGAGTTATTCTGCCAGTTTTGAGTCACTAATTTAAAACTTGGGTTATGAGAAGTTGATGATGTATTTTTGAAAAATAGAGGAGGTTTTTGTTCATAACATTCCAAATAAAAAAATCCTCTCTCAATTTTTCAAAATGTGTTCTTTTTTGAGATATATTGGATATAGAAGTAGGCATCGCGTACTCTGCACAGTGGCGCTGCATACTAATTTCCTGTAGTGGTCACGGTTTTAATATTTGCCTTGTTGGGAGGTTTCCACATGTCAAGGGGGGTTAGAATGAATTCTCAAGGATAAGTTAGATGTCAAGGGACACCTGCACCTAATATTTATCTCCAACAAAGGCCTCATGCATGAGGTGGAAACAATTTATTAATGACTTCCAACAAATTCCTAAAAATCAACAGTTTGTTGGATTTTTGTCTCTTTGATTGTTGCCAACTATCTCCAAGGATTAGAATCCAATGGAGGAGATGGGATTCAAAATCATTAGGTTAATTTGGATGTTATTTTATATTTAAACAGGGAGATATCTCTTGGAGAAAGGGGGGAAGGATGAGCCAAGAGAGGCTAGAGAGAGTAGGAATAGGCAATTTTTTGTGTGTGTTCATTTGTAAGCCTGTGGGCATTTTAGGATTGTAAGCATTACTGCTATTGGAGACTCATGAGAGATGTGATTTAAGATTGTAACTCTTCTTTTATATTTCTTCTTATTTGAATATATTGCAGATTTGAGGATCAAAGGCTATCAATGATTTTTGGATCCCTAAGCAGCAGACGATCTGTTGTATATTTCCCAACAGTCATTGTTTATATTCAAGTAATTGTTGATTCATTGAATTGAGAGGATCTCTATTTACTGAACATTCTATCTTATGTTTTCCTTCTTCATTTCTTCCACCTATCAGCATATAAAATTGTTTTTTGTTAAGCAACGTTTGTGCCTTAGATGAGTGGGATGTTTGTGACTCCATTTCCCATTGGTGTAGCCTATTGATATGCAGTTTGTTTCCCTCTCTCTTTCTTTATGCATATTGTTGATCCACCTATTCAAAACCAGACTTTGAAAAACATAACTCGCAAAGAAGACTTCATCAGAATGAAGCCTTAGATTGAACACTTCAGGTTATTTGGGTGCCCAATGTATTTTCATGTACCCAAAGAGAAGAAGTTCAAGCTAGATACTTTAGAAAGAAAGGATATAGTGAATCTTCAAAGACATTCTAGATCGACATCCTTGGTCAGAGAAATATTGAGACAAGCAGAGACGTTGTCCTTGAATAAGAGATAGTCTTTCAAATATCCGGAGAATATTAGATGGATATTAACAGTAAGACAATACCTTCTCCCCCTTCAGCAGATCAAAGGGAGACAAACATTATTCTAGTTGATCCAGTTGTTCCAATTGATATGTTCAGAGATATTGCAGTAGGGCATAAAATTCCTACCTAGACTCACTCTGCAAGAGGCAGAGAAACATACAATCCTCTCAAGGTAGATCCTGAGAAAGAAAAAGAGATTTTCGAGCTATCCTTCAGTCATGAGCCACTTCATTGATGCTGAAACTCCTTGTCTTAGAGAAGAAACATGAAAATAGGTATGGAAAGATGCCATAACAGAAGAAAACTAGTATATCTTAAAAAATGATGTATAAGATATTATTCAGGGACCAGAAGGGAAGTGTATAGTAAATTCCAAGTGGATCTATAAGATCAAGCATGCAGCTGATGGAAGTGTCTAGAAATACAAAATGAAATCTATAGCCAGATGTTTCTCACAAACAAGAGGGAGTTTTCTATGATGAGACACTTGATATAGAAAACCCGATACACTTCCATCTGTACTACCGTCCATGAGTTGGAAACTATATTAGATAAATAGATTCTTGATGAGTTTGGATTTCATCAAGAGTATTGTTGATCCAAACCGATATTATTACAGTGTTGGTGACGAGATCCTATTTTTGATGACTTAGTCCGAAAGTTTTATTGTTGTATACAATTAATCTTTGACTTATGAATTCCAGATGAAGAATATGAGTATGATGCACTACTTATTGGGACAATAAGTATTACAAAGGATCGATAAGATTTTCCTGAGTCAAGGAAAATATAAAGTAAAAATATTAAAGAAGTTCAATATGACAAGAATGCAAATCCACCGTGATGGATTTAAAGAAAAATATTAATGATGATTCAGACGAGATTGATCCACAATTGATTGGATCACTAATGTATTTGGTTAACACCAGACTTTATTCATGCCATGTAGTGAGTATGCCTAGTCATTTCATGAGTCAGCCAAGACAGACTCACTGGATAACAGTAAAGTATGCATTGAGATATATATGAGGCACAATTGGATATGGCCTAAGATATGCCTCTAGTGTGAACTTGAATTTGCAGGATATGTTGATTTAACAAAAAGTACAGTGGACCAGAAGAGCACATCTGATTGATGTTCTACCACAAATTTTTCCATGGTTTTCTATTGCAGCAAGAAACAAAACTATATGGCCTTAAGTACCACCAAAGCAGAGTATATAGAAATGAGTGTGCAAAGCAATGTGGCTTCACAAGCTTCTGACAAATTTACTTGACCATGAGATGGATCCTATGATGATAACCAAGAGCCCTGTGTAAAGCTCCTTGAGAACCTAGTGTTTCCTGATGGATCGAAACACACTGAGATGAAATATCCTTATGTCAGAGATATGATGCAGAAGAAAAACATACACATGCAATACCTTCCTACACATGAGAAGATTATAGGCATCTGCACCAGACTAACTTGGTGAAAAATTCCTTCCTAGTTGAGAGGGAGTATTGATGACTCCAGCCAAAAAAAAATCAAAGTACATATATATGAGACTTGGCTTGATGAAGAAGGCCTCCATAGATGAGAGGGAGTGTTGATGAATGCAACTATGTGAGACATTCTCCAGCTTACAAACCTGTGAGATGTGGATCATTACATCTATGTGATTATTTCTCTCATCTTACAAACCTGAGAGAAAGCCCCTAAGAAGGGTATGTGGTTCCTTCGTGAGACAGAGCTAGGAACATAGAGATGTCCTCCTCCATTCAGAGAGTTGAGAAATACTCCAGATGATTATCCAGTGGAAAAGGTGATCTGTTGAGTTAGATGTGCCTATGGCTGGGCACAAGGCGAACATGTGAAATCCCAAAGTGTTGTGTTCATCTTCATGTGAACAAAAATGAAGATGGTGTATTAGCCTTCTCTGAGCAGCATAGTTTACGAGAAGACTCCAGATGATTCTCTTATGTGAGGCAGTGGGAAAGAAGATCTGTAGAGTGGACATGCCTATGGACGAGCACAGGTGAACATGTGAAGATCTGGTTCTTCTGTGTAATGCAGTGAACCAGAGATATGTCATCCTTATGGAAGTCCCCCTAGTGGATGAGCACTAGTGGGTGTCTAAGATCCTTTTATATATATTGTTCAAGAGTCATACCTTCTTGTAATCCTAATTGTTATGTAAAGGGTACATGTCGGCCCCACCTTAATCTAATTAATAATAAATGTAAAAGATAATTAATCAGGTTAATATTAATTATAATAATTATTATTATTATTATAATGTGACTTAGAGAGGTCAGACCTATTGAGCCAATAGACACTTTTTTTATAGGACAAGTCTAATATAATTAAAGGAAGATTCCCCAATGTGGAATCATATCTTTCTTCTGAGTTTGGAAATTTTAGCAAGTACACTTCTTTGGGAAAAGTGCGCACCTCTCTTGGGCGCTAGAGTTCTAGGGTTTGAGGTGCCCTCTTGTGTGCTAGGGTTTATATTGGTGGTGAAGGTATTTCTCTTGAAGAACATAGCAAAGGATTTAGATGGGTTTTCTTCCCTTGTTGTGAAGGGTTTCCCAGGATACTTCTTGTGTTCTTGTGCATGGTGTTTCTTCTTATGATCTTGGTTGCTACAACATTATTGTTTATGGTTAAGTGAAATGAAAATTGGAATGAACTTCATACTTAACCTAGATTATGAAAAATCAACAACATGAACAAACTTTGATGAATAACAAATATCCATAGTAAACAAACCAGAATAGGTGTACCACATTGGGAGCACAAACTTCCAAAGTGAACATATCACCACATGAATGAATATGCCAAGGGAAAAAACATCTAAAGTGAACAAACCACCACCACGTGAAGAACCACAATCATATATATTATCCTTGAATCATGGAAATTAAAACAAGACCATACCAGATTCAACTAACTATCAGTACCATTAAACATTCCACTCCACTGGAGGAAAATAATTTCTAGAAAATTAACTTGATGCTCACAAAAATATTTGAACAACCATAATACACCCAAAAAAAAAATTAACACAATAAGCACTAAGCAACATCAACAAAATTATATCTAACATCAATCAATATAAGCAAAATCAATAGAATGATTAAATCAAGTTGTTATCATTCAACTTCATGAGTATCAATCAATATCAGTAGAATGATTAAATCAAGTTTTTATCATTCAACTCCATGAGTATCAATCAATATCAATAAAGCGTCATCAATAACATGAGATGCCAACTTCATGCTGAAGATTTCCAACCAAGTGTTGATGTTGATGATCGTCACATACCCACTACCTAAATCGGATTTTTCTGGTCTTCTGTCGGACCAGAACCCCTAATTATCCATGGAGGCCCAGTGTAAGCTGGCTCTTTCTCTCTCCTTATCCGTTCCTATGTGATCGCAGGTCATGTTCATGGTTCAATTTGAATGCAGTGCCTATTTGTATTTCGCACCTTGGCGCTACAGTAATGTCTAAACGTTCGACTCTGCAATCGCCGAACCCCGATAGGGCTAGCAATCGGCCAATGGAGACGAATCCCTACAGGGTTAGAAAATGTCTAATAGGAACAAATCCCAACAGGGTCATAGAACAACCAATGAGGAATGGCCCCGTTGCGCGGTTAAGTGGAATATAGGTGGCAGGGAGGGGAACGTGACATGGTAGTCGACATGACAGGAGGGGCCCCACTTCACACGCCACGCTATTCCGGACCCCCCCCCATTAAAGACAGAATGGAAAGGGGGGTCCGGAATCCACTTGAGCGTCGTTGATCATGATGAGTTAATATTGACCGTTCGAGAGTTGCGTGTCCAATTTTGGACCCCCCCCACCCATTAAAGGCAGAATGGAAAGGGGGCTCCGGAATGCATCCTCAGTCGTATATCTAAGCAGGTGGACTCTGGCCATCCAGATCTGTTCTCTACTTACCCCAATGTGCGCTCACGCCACAACGTAAAACTAGCATCTCTTCCTCACATCGGACGATCATCCCAGACCCAGGATCCTCTGAGAGGATCCTGACCATTCGTCAGAGCCTAACCACATGTTAACATCTCGAGGTTTATAAATCTAGACTTCGGGGTTTGAGAGCATGGGGTAACATGTCCCTTCGGTATCCCAAATGTTGAAACGTCGAAGTTTTGAACGAACCTCAATCGGAGATTAGCCCCTTGGGTTAAGCATTGGTCGATATGACCTCTTCCCATATGACCACAACCTCTCTTCCGTCGGGATTTATCAAGGTGAGAGCCCGACCCATTGTCAACAGGACTCCCGAATCCCCGATTCCCAATTTTTTGAATCGGGTAATCTCTCGACACATCACCTCCTTAAATCGGACGACCTGCAACTGCTCCGGGGTTTCCACCTTGGAGAGTCTCGATCCCTTGTCACTAGGACTCCCGATTCCGCGATCCCCGATTTTCCGTAATGGGAGATCTCACGATGCGTGGCCTCCATCAATCGAACGACTCAGATCCATCCCGGGGTTTTCACCATGGAAAATCCTGAAATCTTGTCAACAGGAATCTCGATTCCGCAATTCATGATTCACGGAGGTTTTTAACCCTCGGGTAACTCCGGATAGATCCAACGACTGTTGGATTTTCCAGCCGAGATCTGACGACTCAGATTGGTTCCTACCCATGCATTCTTCCACGACTCCTTGGACGTGGAAAAGATCCACGGTCCAGATAATCTCATGGACCTTGGAGATCTACGATCCCAAATTCCTCACTGCTCCAGAAGACACATAAAACAAAGGGGTAAGGAATTTTAATGCCCTTCTTTATTCTACTAATCTAACGATCGTGGGTGACCGCGGATTCCCCGAAAAAATCTCATCCGTCGATTAATACCTATAAGGTTAAGGTACTTAACCTTCCAGCTTCTTCCTCCGATTTGACAGTCGTGAGTGACCACAGATCTCCCGACGGGATCTCATCCATCGATTTGTTACTTCATCCTGATGCTGTCGTCTCGTTTTCAAGAGGATCATTCCTCCTTATGCAGGGTTACTAAGGCCTTAGGCCATCACAACTGCCTTCCTGGTTCTTGATGGGATTTTCAAGGAAGGTATTCCTATGGAGAGATTTACTCAGGGTTCTACCTGAGGTATGTAAGGATGTCGTCCTCCCGAGAACCAGACGTGAAGTCTGAATTTGATCAGTACACACACAAATAACGAATTCATGAAGGCATAAATCATACGTAGTCTTTCCATATAAATATACAACTACTAGTACTGATCAAAACACCATATAATCATTCTTATAATGAAATCATTCAAAGTTTCACAACTTATGAGAATAATTATCAAAATAAGCACATATATATCAAGATGCCAGAGGAAAAACACTTATTAGAGATAACACCAGGGTCAAGAAACTACTGAGAGGGGTACTCGTTTCCAACCAACCTCAGGCTTAGCGACTCCCAGCGGATTTACCACTAGCCACCCCCGAGCAGAGACCACGATGTTGTGAGACTGCGTTTCTGTTTTCCAGTGACCAGGAGCGAAGGTTGCAATCCTTCCTCTCTGCTATCACTCACTCTGCATAATGCCAGAGTTCTCCCCTCGCGTCTGCCCCCCCAATCGCTTCTACCCCATGCCTTATCCTCTTGTGAGGTTGTGTGTGGCGCGATTATCCTCGCGCTGATCAGGCCTGACGGTTCTATGGATGGGAGGTTCACTTCCCATACCTCATTAAACCATCTACCTACCAGCCGGAGAGACATTTAATTCAGGGCGAGCGAGCCTCTTTTGGTTCTCTGGGCCAGTGGAGTCCAAATACGGTATTAATTCTCGGTGGAAGTTAACGCCACATTTTCAGGCGCCTTCCACCGCCATCATGGTCTCTTTTCTGCATGTCCCCTCTCAACAGTCCTGCAATAAAATTCATAATGTTATTCACATTTATTGACCTTTTACTCAAGGTCCATTTACATCACATATTCACATTTATGAGTTTGCCATAGTTCTTGGCCAGTCCAGT
>SNQJ01S0021274.1:7105-23305 GCA_010110895.2 Picea sitchensis | reverse complement strand
ATAAGCACTGATCTCCGCACCATTTTCCCAATCTTCTTGAACTGGTGCTCAATCTTCTTCAGCCACACAAAGCTCGTTTCCCTCACACACCCATATTCTTCAACCTCCTCAATGGGCAGCAGGCCTTTCGGAAGACCTACCTCCTCAAGCAATTCCATGTATGGGTACAGTTTGCATGTCCTTGATATTGTTATCTATAGGATAACTCACAAAATTCCAAAAATGGTAATAAGAAATGTATAAGTACAGGTCGCAATTGTTCGATTAACTGCGTGAAGGTAACCACTTATGAATTGTGTTTGTTCTCTTTTACCTGTGAAAGAAAAACAAATGCATTTGTGGATTTTAAGGGGCTATCTAATTGACTAAGCTGCTGCACGAACTTCCATCTATTTGCCAGCACGTTTACAATCAATCCTTGTTATCCGTGTTCTATACAGAAATTAAATTATATTTCGGATCAACCATGTGCATGTCTGGCAAACCGTGATTTCCATTATTTCAATTCAAGGATAGCGTACAATCCCACGTTCTCGGATATTTTACCCTAATGGTATTTGCATATTGATGCGTGGCGAATACACCTATTACAAGTTTTTAGCTACAGAAACTTCAATGACGACAGAAAAGATGGATGAGAATGGCCATTGATGGCGACGTCTGGCCGGATCTGATTATGAGAATGATGGATGATCTCATGGTGGGACTCTTCAATGATTATCATCCTCTCGGGCTGAACCCCACCCGATCCATTGTTGGCGTCTTGCCTCCAGGACGGAGGAACCAACTAGTATTCCTGTAGAAAATCGCTGAAGTGCTGTCCCCGCCCATGGTATACGTCCATGAGCTGTAGATGAGCTGTGTGGTTGTTGCCACGTGGCAAGTTCCAGGTTGTCAGATCTATTTTTCAGATCATGCCACGTGGCGTGTTTCCAGTCGTCAGAACAGTGCCACGTGGTACATTTTTGGTCGTCAGATCGCCACAACATGCTTCCGTTGTATCTATACCATGTGGCGTGCTACCAACCATCAGATCCGCGACATGTGGCATGCTGGCAACACTGGATCTAGTCATCGGATCTGAGCCACATGTTGACCTCCAGCCGTCGGATGTGCGCCACGTGGCATCCTGTTAGCCTTCGGATCTGGTCATTAATGTGCACATGTGGCAGGCCTCCAGCCCTCGGATCTGGTCGTCAGATGTGCACCACTTGGCATGCTTCCAACCCTCAGATCTGGACGTCGGATGTTTGCCATGTGGCAGGCCTGGAGAGAGCCACGTGTTTAAGATTGGACTGTCCAGATCTACGATCTTAACAATGCCACATGTCAACAATCAAACGCCCGATAAATATACCGTACGTTGAAAATGGTACGGATCTTCACTTTCTAACTCTACGTGGCATCGATCTGACGGCTACCTTTTACAGATCGTACGTCCTGACAAGAAACATGTGGCGCAGATCCTACGGCCTGAAAGCCGATCTGACGGCCTGGGAATAATTTATTGATTGTCGACGGCCGACCGAATGAGAAAGTAGCAGGGAACTGTTCGCAACAGTTCCAGATCCTCTCATATCGGATTGCCATTGACCTAAGCTCGGCTCTCTGATGTCGGACTACCATTGACCATTACGCCTGCTAATCCTGCTGTATACAGCTGGAAAAATTAAACATGAGCACAGCCACTTTAAATAACAGCCTGATGAGAATTGTTTACATCATCCTAACTCTCGATTCTAACTCTTGACCTAACAATGAACTAATTAAACTTTTACTTTGTCGATGGTAAGTTAAGTTTGAAAATGACAAAGGCGTAATTCAAACGTAAGAGTTTTGTGCGTAGCCTCTGGTTGCATGATTGGCATCGTTTTGGGGAAGTTGCCAAGTACATGTTCACAAGAGTCGTTGGTCACCCGTTTACCAAAATTTCCTAAAGAGTTTAGAGAATTCAACATCCTGGTAAAAGAGGTGCCTCATATATATTGGCCTCCCATAAGGGACAATGAGTGAATTTAATTGATAGGAAATTAATATTAACATATGATATTGTAAACTACTCCAAATTCCTCGTCAATTCAGTTAAATGTATACGCACTGGTTATATTGAAAGTATGCTAAATAGTCCAGTAAAGTAGGATTGAAATTACTATACTGAATTGCATAGCATCGATCATTACCTGCAGGGCTTGTATTTGATAACTGGAAGCTCATTAATAGGTTAAATGGCTTAAAGACATGAAATGAAAGAAGTCTCGCAATGTATTGAAAAGGCTCGGACCAATAGTTATGTGTCCACCACCAGAACCTCGCTGCATTCGGCACTACTCGATTCTACAATCTATACAATTTCAAGTTCAATTGTGTTAACCCACTCAAACCGGACAAACCTATATGATACAAAGTATTGTCAAGAGACTTCATGAGAATATGCATCAGAAAGCTCTCACTTGAACCCAATCCCCAGATCCCAAATTACCCAAATCACTAACAATAAGACCTTCAGCGAAATTGGAAAATTCTGAAGTGATGTATCAATTTTTTACCAAAAATATAGATCAGGAAAAATCTGTATTTGACTGATTATTCGTACGGCTAGATCCCATCTACCAACTGTAAAATCTTCAAAAAAATTGCAAAAATATAAATGGACAAAAATAAATCTTTTCTCCACTCCAAAATATAAAGCCTGGGTAAAGATCCAATCTACTAACTGAAAAATCTTCATGAAAATTGAAAAATTAGGAATCGACATCAATCGATCTTTTCTCCACTCCTCTATATACAAAAAGCTCTACCTACCTTTTAACTGTACCTTTGGTAAACCACGATCTCTTATGTCCAACAGACACCTCCAGTATAATTGAATACCCACCCTTATCAAATTGTTCCTCAGCTGCCCTAACATGGCATACAAATAACTTCACCAGCCCTGATGCGAGCATCAGGCTCATTCTTCCGCTTCATATAACAAGATCACACCCGACAAAATCTCCCCGCGGAAATAAAACCACTATGAATGCCATACAAACCCATGACAATGATGTTTTCTAAGCCTTTCTGCGACTACAATGAAGTGAATCGATATGATAAATATAATGGAAGTTCTAAGAATGTTGGCTTACCCTGTTCTAGTGGGAGTGAGCTGAAACACAGAAGAATCCCTTGTTCTAGTGAGAGTGAGGTCAAAAACAGAATCCAAGATGATATTCTAGAATCTATAGATTCAAGTTGGGTTTTAGGAGCATTAAACTCTACCTTTTTGGCATTGATACTTAAGAAAGTTGCTCCCCATTCATTAGAAAAATTTAGGTCAATCTCTTTGTGTAATGCCATCACAACTCTATTTGAACCCATTTTTCAACATAATTCAGTGCCATCTTTGTGTAATGCCATCACAACTCTACTTAAACCCATTTTTCAATATAATTCAGTGCCAGTTCAACATTACAAATATTGATTTCCTGTCACTCATGATTTGAATATAGGTTGGCTAAGTGTCATAGAATATTCAACATCTTACAGTTCACCAATACTAAAATGACATATATATATATGACATGTATCCAACATTTACCTCTTCAATTTTGTGTGGACCACATGAAAGAAAGTGTCGTTTACCTATGGAATAATCTATGTGAAAGGAACAAATATTCAACACATGCAATGTGAACTAAATTATAATCTACTACTTGGTCCCTTCCATGTGAAAAACTCCAAATATCTATTGTATATACACATATAACATCAATCAAAATCAAATGACAAATAACTAATATGTAATTTAAAAAATAAAAATAAAATAATAATTACTAGAAGAGAGGTGGAGTACCCTCCTTCACCATCAAACCCCCTCTATCATCCTCTCCATGTATGTGTTAGATTTTCTTAAATTCTCATTAGCAAGGAGTTACCCTCCTTCACCATCAAACCCCCTCTATCATCCTCTCCATGTATGTGTTAGATTTTCTTAAATTTTCATTAGCAATAGATTAACCAGAGTATGTTGATCTTCTCTTAACATTAAACATCCATACACTAAAAATAAATAGAATCTAGAAGAAGATAAACAAGCACAAGAAGACACAAAGATTTATCCTGGAAAACCCAACCAACTTTTCTTACAGATAATATTTAATGCAATACAACCATTAACAAGCTCTCTTCACAAGATAAAAACCAACAATGAAGAAACCCTGAGAACAAATATTTATCTCTTATTTTTGTCAAACCCTAGCAAGGGTAGACAACTGAGTAGCACCACATAACCTTAGCACGACTCTTCTAGAAGTAGCACACAAGATAAACCAACTGAGTAGCACCACATAACCTTAGCACAACTCTTCTAGAAGTAGCACACAAGATAAACCACCAAGAACCACCAATAATATCCTTCCCCAAGTGGGCCACACTCTCTAAGAGAACCAGAAAACTGGAAATAACGAAACTGCCACAACTGCAACGGTGAGCTGCCTAGTGCGCACTACAAAAGGAGAACTGTTTGACTGTACAAATGAAATGATCCAATCCTATACTTATGTTAATATGGATTCTGTTCTGGTGGATGACATCTTATTCTGGGTATTCAAATTTACTTTATTATTTGTGTGGGTCGACTTCTCTTCATGGAAATTATATTTCCACTTTATTATTTTCATGTGGGTCAACTTCTCTTATGGGTTGTTCTTCAACTATTCAATGGTCTTCCTTTGACTTCTGGAATCTTCCTCTTCTCCAAGAAAGTTTTTCCGGGAGGGAATATGTCTCATTGCTAACAAAACATCAACACTCCCTCTTAGCTAGGGAGGTATTCTTCCAAGATGTTTTCTTCTAGTAATCCCAATCACACCCATCCATTTCACATGGCATGGGTAAGACTACCACCATTGTATTAGGACTACGCTTATGAGAATGTAGTAGTCCCAAGGCTACCACCATAGTCTTATGACTATGCTATGAGCATCTAGTAGTCCAATACTACCACCATAGTCTCATGACTACGCTATGAGCATCTAGTAGTCCCGAGACTACCAGTATAGTCTCACAACTACGCTATGAACATCTAGTAGTCCAAGACTACCACCATAGTCTCATGAATATGCTATAAGCATCTAGTAGTACAAGACTACCACCATTGTCTCACGACTATGCTATGATGTTTCTCCTCTCCTAGTAGTCACAATCACACCCATCCATTTCACATGGTATGGGAAAGACTACTACCATAGCTCCAAGGCTACTCCATGGTCCCAATCACACCTAGCCATTTCATATGGCATAGGCAAGACCATGCTACAAGTCCCTATCACACCTAGCCACTTTACATGGTGTAGGCAAGATTTGCACCAGGCTACACATTACTCCCTCAGACACTTCACATGACTAATCTGGGAAACCCTTGGCCAAAGGGAGAGCCCACTGGAGGATATACATCACATCTCCGTCTCAATGAGGGTAAACATTATGCATCACGCCAAGCTTGTCTCTGAAGTTCTCATACTTCACTGTAGATAGAGGCTTGGTGAGAATGTCCTCTTTCTGCTCATTAGTGGATATGTATCAGAGCTCCACTGCTCCTTTATGCACCATGTATCGGATGTAATGGTATTTTTTCTCCATATGATTTGAATTTTCCTAAAATACTGGATTCTTTGAAAGCTTCACACAACTTTGATTATCACAATATATCAAAGTTGGCTCCAACTCTAGATCAAATAACCCTGAAAGTAAATTCTGAAGCCACACTGCTTCACGGCTTGCAACACCAGCTGATATATAATATTCCTCTATTGTACCGAGTGTCAATGACATTTATTTTATGCTCAACCATGAGATCATACCTGATCCCAAACTGAAGCAACATCATGATGTGCTTTTCCGGTCCACTGTACTCCTCGCCCAGTTAGAGTCTATATAACCTTGCAAATTTACTTCACCGCCACAGACATATCTGAGTCCATATCCAACTGTACCATGTAGGTACCTCAACACATGCTTTTTTGTTATCCAATGTACATGTCTAGGCTCAACCATGTACTGACTCAATGTGTTCACTACAAAGCATATATCCAGCTTGGTGTTAACCAAGTACATCAAAGATCAGATCAATAGTCTATACATCATGGGATCAACAAAATCTGAAGATGAATCACTCAAGAGATTTAGATTCATATCCATAGGTGTGGCCATGGACTTGCAGTCCATCATCTCAAATCTCTACAGGATCTCAACTCTACATTTTTCTTGGCTAAGGAAAATCTCATCTGCCCTCTGCCATGCCTCTAATCCCAAGAAATAATGCATCAAACCCAAATCCTTCATTTCAAAATATGAAGTGAGCTCCCTCTTGCACCCATCTATGAGTTTCTAATCCCCTGTAAGAAACAAGTCATCCACATATAGTACCAAGATCAATTGGAAACCATCTTCAACCTTGTAATAAAGGTTGGGATCTTCATCACTCTTGGTAAACCCCAAGCTCATCAGATAATTGTCTATTCTGACATACCATGCCCTAGGTGCATGCTTAAGCCCATACAAGCCTATGTTTAATTTGCAAACATGGGACTTTTTCCCATGGATCAAAAACCTTTATGTATATTCTGTGTACACTTCTTCTTCAATTACACCATTAAAGAAGGCATTCTCGACTTCCATCTAGTGTAATTTCCATCCCATAACAGATGTAATAGAAATAATAGTTCTAATGGAAGTGTACCTTGCTACTGGAGAAAATGTCTCATCATAATACTCTCCCTCTTTCTCGGAGAATCCTCTAGCCACAAATCACGCTTTGTACTTCTCTATGTTGCCATATGAAATATGTTTGATCTTGTAGATCCACTTGGAAGTCACCATTGAATTCCCTTCTAGTCTCAGAACCACTTCACATGCATCATTCTTCATGATTGGATTGGTATTCTTATAGTTGTAGGATGGTTAGATTATATCCAAGATAAATACACCAAATATTATGATACATATAACATAATCAACAATATTAGTGAAAACCCAAAGTTCTTATGGAAGAATGTTATCCTATGATATAAGGGAAGAATCTACTTACTGCCATCTTCAAATTTTCAACTAAGGGGATTAAGAGAATTCTGTGAATCTCTAGGAGTAGGGAATGTAGATTTTTTCAAAACATACTATAATACATATCAATCATTTTGTTGGGAAGGTATGCCTAAATATGTACAAAAATAAATAGAGGAATCTAGCACATGTCAAAGAAATAAAAGTAAAAGGCTTCCAAAACCTAGATTACTCCAACCTTTACATATTTATATAGATCATAAATGAAAAGAAAATTCCAAGGATTTTATAGAAGGATTTTCATTGTTCGAGGATAAGGACAAAATCTTCATCGCAATTTATTGATTAACAAACTATGCAATTTTATGTGTATTAAGAAAACATGTATCAGAAAACAAATCATAGAATCCTTCTCTAAATTTTTATAAACTACAATGATGCCCTAAGGTTATTGTCAACAATAGGGATACCAACTTCAAAAGTAACTTTTGGAGGAATTTTAGAAGACAACTTAGAATATTGCTCAATACTAGTTCCACTTATCACCCCCAAATAGATGGTCAAACAAAGAGTGTCAATAAATGACTTGAAACATGTATTCATTGATTCACTACCAATAAACAAAAAAAATTGTTCCATTGATTACATTTAGGTGAATGTTCGTGTAACTCAATTTATCATAAATCCTCTTGACATATGATGCCCTTCAAATCCCTATATGTTTATGAAAAATAATGTAACATTGTTAGACCAATAAAAGATAGTTGGGAGGGTGTTATGTGCTAAATTATATTTTCTTTCTTTAGAATCAATCATGTAGACCCCTAAGATATAAAAAATTAAGTAATTTTTAACAATAGTTATCATAAGGAGTGGAACATCAATTACCTTAAACAATGTTCCTTATTGATGGGAAACCCAGTCTGGAATAGTGCTCCATAAGTATATTACTAATGATTATAAATCCAACTCATTAGCCATATCATGGTGGAGAGACTCCTTGACTTATAGAAAATGAATTACAAGGCACAACGAGCATTAGTAGACAAAATTGGTCAAGTATTGTCCTAGCCTTATCTAACAACATAGACTAGGCTAAAACAACTATGAATCTATTGCTACAAATTAAAAATCAAGACAATTCTCTTACTCAAGGTAAAATATAAAAATAATCCAACAATAGCTAGCCCTCTTTACACAAGGTATGCAATCTTTTTTTCTAATGTCTCAAGGATAATAACTCCCTCCAATAATGTCTCTTGGCCTTCCCATTCCCCATCATAATACACATGTGGAAAAATTAGTCTTCGGGGTAGATATACAAGTGTCAAAATGTGGGTGAAAGGTGAAATACATCCATTCCCCTGAAGCCTTTTATCCAAGTTTAATTTAGGAAGCATTTTCAAGTCACTTTTATGTTCCTAATATTAATATGTGCAAGCCAACCTCATTGAGAAAAAATACACTTTCTCTTGTATGTAATTTCCATAAGTTTAATTAATATTCATCCAAGCTACTCCCATAATTTGATCTAGGTAAGTGTGAGTCTTGGAAACATAATTTGGACAAGGTCAACCTTTTGAGAGAACCTCATAATATTCCATCACAACATTAATCATATTAATTCAAGTGAATCATTCCAACAAAATGAATATATAAATCTAATCATTAGTAAATTTCTACAAATTGCAAAAAAAATAGGGCTCGGGAGAGGTGTTACATTGTCCCCCTCTTTCAAAACTAATGTCATCCTTAACATTCCAAATCATACTATGTTTCCAAACAACTGGCATATCTAGTAATGGTGAACAGGTCACAATGGTGATAAAATCACCACACATGAACAAACCATGATGAAGAATAAATCTCCATAGTAAACAAACCAAAACATGTGTACCACATTAGGAGCACAAACTTCCAAGGTGAACATATCACCACATGAATGAACATATCATGATAAAAAACCTCTTAAGTGAACAAACCACCACCATGTGAAGAACCACAATCATATATATTATCCTTGAATCATGTACATTAAAACAAGACCATACCAGATTCAGTAATTATCAGTACAATTAAACATTCCACTCCAATGGAGGGAAATCTAGTAGTCTAAATGTTCTACCTTTTGGTTGTATTCCAACAACCATTTGAATTTACCCGAAATCCGGTGATCATTGGTTGGATCTACATATTTGAGTGGCTAAGTTTGTTTAATCCAAGTGCCTTAGGGGTTTTTAAGAAATGCAATTTAAACAAAATAGTTATTTTGTCCAAATTTACATTACGAGATTCCAACCAAAAAACCCAAAAGATAGAACCTTTAGCCAAAATAGTTTCTAGAAAATTAACTTGAGGATGGAAAAAATATTTCAACAACCATAATACATCTCAAAAAAAAATTTAACAGAGTAAGCACTGAGCAACATCAACATAATTATATCTAACATCAATCAATATAAGCAAAATCAGTAGAATGATTAAATGAAGTTCTTATCATTCAACTTCATGAGTATCAATCAATATCAGTAAAGGATCATCAATAACAGTAAAACAATATAAGACCAATACCACCATCTTCAAATTTAATACCATCAATTTGTTGAAGTGGGTATAGGGTTAAAAATTCTCACTAACACCTTCAAATTGAGCTCCATCAGATAAACAGGAACACCAACAAATTGAAATTGAGGAATTAGGTTACAACCAACAAACATCAATAGCCTCAGTGCCATTAAAAACTAAAATAACTGCATTGAAAACAATAGTGAAGGTTCACTCACCGGGACAAGATTGGCATCTTCAAGGAAGCCAAACACAGCCGCTAGCAGCTCCAAGAATCCCACTACCAAACAAATCAACAAGTCCAAGAAATCCAACTTCTCCATACTATATTCCAGGCCTTCAAGGATTCAATAAATAATGACACAGAACACAAAGGAAGTTCAGAACTTGAATTTAAGATCAAGAATATTTCCACGGCTACAGGACGACCACTTGAGCCAACGACTTAGAGAAAATTCAGAGCATTGTCTCCCCCTGTATTCACACTTCTGTCTTCACTTCAGAAATCCCCACAACGTATATTGATACTTTGGGAGGGGAGCTGAATGTACGAGGTTCTCATAACGTCATTTTTTCGTAATGAATGACCTAATATTTTATACAGGGAAAAGGAGAGTCACATTTATACATATTTTATGTTTTGGCCTAATTCCCAGAGAGTTCAATATCATTAAAATAGTTGTAATGTTCCCTAGGATTGTATCAAGTATTAAAATAGTTATGTGATATTATTAAAATATCATTGAAATAATTATTATGTTATTTTGGATTGTATTAATTATTAGTCCTTGTCGTAGGCACAGAGGGACTATAGCGATCGATAAAGAGTTGACTACATATTAATTTGTCCTTTGACCATAAATATTTGCACAATACCTATTGTTGGAGCTATGGAATTAAAAACATATATTTTTATATATTAAAAAGTAACATATATGTACTGATCTGATTGGCTAAGAGATTGGAGGTCTTATTGTTGGCTTCGTTATTCCCAATGTAGTATATGGCAACATATCCAAACTTTTTCTAGTAGACAATATGTTTTAATCATATATTTTTCCTGTATATTGCTTGAAGGTCGATTAATGCTACCATTAGTTCGAATGTTTGTATTTTCATTTTCTACTACCCGAATATATCCGTAAGTTTTGATATGTACTAAGCATATTGAAATGTTTTCATATCCAAGATTTGTATATTTCTTGAAATTTATTGACACTTATTCTGAGATGCCTCAATAGGCCTGACAACGTAAATGTTTACATGATGCGACGTCCTCCAACACCCCTGACAACTTAAATGTTTGCATACCGCGAGGTATTTAGACAACCTGATAGTCTTAAATGTTTATGTAAATACGGTTCTCGGAGTACATGCCAGTTCAATAGCCATTGTATGTTTCATCCTTGTTCTTCCATTGAAGCTACATACATTGTTTACTAGTTCGGTGGCTTCTTCTTCTTTGTTGGTTTGCTGGGTCCTGCCATTATATGTTTCATCCTCGTAATCATTGAAGCTAGATACAATGTTTACTGGTTCGGTGAGTGGTTCTTCTTCGTTGGTTTCTCGGTTGTTGTTTTTTGTTGTTTTTCTCATGATTCGACCTGCGCTTCTGCATTTCATTGTTTCATAGTAAGTTTCGATGCCATAGTTTCATTTTGTATTCCTTGTTTGTTGTTCAGTGTTTGCAGTTTGCAAGTAAGAATGTTTTCTTATTTGTAGTCACATGTTCCTTGTATGTTTCCGGTTCTTTTCTGCCTCGACTGCAGTTTCGTAATCATTGGAGATACATATGTTGTTCACTAGGTCGGTGGATTTTGTTGGTTCGTTGGTTCTGTTTGTTTGCCTGGGGTTTGCGCTTTGGGGCCTTGGGGGTGTAATTCGACCTCTTCGTTCTTTCTCGATGGTTTGGTCCTTGCTGGTTTCTTTTCTTTGATTCGGCCTTGCAGGGTTGGGGTGCAGGTGATAGTTGGAGCTTTTCTTTTTTCTTTTTTTTTTGGATTGTTATTGTTTTTTTGGGGTGCTTTACAGTTTTCCACCAGTCAATCTGTAGTTGTGTTATTTTCCATTTTTGCAAAGGTCGTTATCAGTATTTCTGTGAGATTTTCTTGGTGCTTGAGTCCTGCCATGAAAGAAAATAGTTGCATACAAAATTGTTGGAGGATTACATGTGAAGTTACAATATCCATTGTTTTTTTGTTAGAATAAATCATATGTATGCAACCTACATTTATAAACCATGTATGGTCAGATGTGTGGATATGAAATGACATGTTCTTTCTCCTCTACATAGACTGGTGTGCACACGATACAATTTGTGTTGTGGTTGAGATATGATATGTGCAACAAAGATTCTTCAATATTATATTTTCATGTGTGGAAGCATGTCTGGGTAGTTTGCCATGGAAAACTTAGAACTTGTATCGTGGGCACAACAGTCTGTGTAGAGGATAAAGAACATGGTTAAAGGGCATATTTGGATGAATTTTGAGGGAAAACCATAAATTGTTTAGCTGCGACCATGCAATTGCATGATATTTTCTGCCTTGTAATATATTTTGGCCAGGGAAGAAAAATCTAGATGTTTACATCCATGGATAGAGAAGCAAAAAGGTTCATGTTTCTGCCTTTGTAAACTATTCGTTGAGTCAGTTTTGTTGTATCTACATAATTCTTGTTCTCCAGTGAATACCAACTTCCATTGATGTTCATTGAATTTTGTGGGTTCCCACATTGAAACAAACAGAGTCGCTGGAGAAAAGGAAGGAGTCTTGATTGCATCGGCTCAAGAGAATATAGAAAGGTGCATGCTTGTACCGTTGTTTCATATTGCGTTGTTTTGTATTTCATTTATGGTTTTTATATGTGTTAAATTAGTTGCATGCCTTCCTACATGGTAAGTTATCTTGGTTACATACGTTCCTTCCTGCATACTAAGCTAGTTTATGTCCATTGTGTTTGTGCTACATTGCTGCATTTAAAGAAACATAATCAGTGGATAGGATGAAGGACTATTTGGCGGGTAAATAGACCTTTTTCTTTTTCTTTTATATGTTTGTTTTCATACTAACTTGCCTTCATCTCGATTGCATCTTCGACGTTGCTGCCTTGGAAAAAACAAGTTGCTTGGACAGGGAGATGAATTCTTTTGTGCAGCAGCAGAGGGTTCTGTGGTACAATCTTCTAAAAAGTATACCAAGTGTGCTGATAAATTAAATATACAAAACGGGTGGGAGCATATAATATTAGACTTGAAAATGATGAATTAGTAGTAATGGGCCTTTCTGCTCTCCCTGTTTCTAATTTTTCCATTTTCTATTATCCCTTTTGTTTTCTAATTCATCTGCTTAGTGTGGTTTCCAAAAATTCCCTCGTGTGTCGATTGGCGGACTAACAGACTAACATATGTGGTCCTGCTTCTACCTTATTCCATAGTTACCCACTCTATCGATTTCATCTGCCAGGTTGGCAGGTTGAAGATTTCTCCCCTGGCTTCTGGGGGTCCGCGATATATAGATTGGCCATGGTGACCAGCGGTCATGCCCGGTTTACTGTTAAACATTTCTCCAGTTAAAAAATTAAGATGCATACAATTTTACGGTTATTTAGTCCTTCCGATGGACAATATACAATGCATGTATTTGTTTAGTCCTGATGTTCATCTGCACATGTTGCATCAGAAAATTTTGGACTAGTGAGAAGGCCATGAGCAGTCAGTCATCCCAGACATCAGTAGACCGACAAGGCCAAAGGTAAATATGCATACGTTGTGCTCTTACTATGTTTACTAAACAAATTTCTCGGGCTATATATTCATCTATGGCATGGCGGATATGTTGATTCCATTTGCAATACATGGTTTCCAGCTTGCAAGAAGTATCATCAAGTACAAGCGAAATGTCAAACGTGTTGCATGTTCCACAGACCAAGAGGTGTGGTTGCGAAATTGTGGTTCCATAGTTCATCAATATTATTCGTGTACTTGTAGCACACTACCATTCACTTTAGTTTTCTTGTTCAAAAAATGTCATCAAGTCTAGAGTTGTGACATCCAAAGTACTATCAATAGAGGGCTTGAACAACCGCCAAACTAGAGAATTGTTCGTTGGGGACATAATGGTTGTCTATACCACCTACTTGGACAAGGCAAACAAAAGTAGATCCATTATGCGTGCTGATATGACAGACACAGACGCCATGATGATAGTCACACTGACTATTCCTTCACAACTTGTCTAGAAACATACATAAAAGATATTGCCGCGTAATGGGATATCCATTACAAATTTTAATGTATTTCGCAAAACAGTATATGACCATGGTGATTGCAATCGAATTATTTTTCTCAATGAAACAAGCATTGTGGAAAAAAATCCTTCTATTTGTTCAGAATATCGCTTCCTCTCGGACTCGACTATCAGGAAGCCTGCACAAAACACTAATATTTACCCAATTGGAACGATTGGGGCTAATGTGACACTGACAAGAAAATTTGGGTCGCAACACATTCTCCATATAAAGGATGGAGAGTCGGAAAGCGACAAGGAAATGGTACCGCTTTTCATATTCAGTTTTGTTCTTAACTTTCACATCTACATATATGTCAGATAAGTTACACAAATATTGCACTGTTCCATGTTGTAGCTACAATTATTCGATACGTATTTAGATTTTTTTTTGTCAATGGAATAACAATTGCATAGAGGGTAGATTCCACTTATGTTGTTCAAAAATATAACAAAGAAGAAGGATGCTAGATAAAGGATCTTTCAGACAACCAAGACAATGTTTATAATAGAGTTGCGAGAAGATAGAAAAGAGGATCTGGAGAAACTAGCTAGCTCTACAATTGTTGTGCATATACATCCACAAAATCATCCTCACATTGCTTATAGAAATAGCCTTCAACAAATTTCTTCACCTGTTTACTTTTTCTTTTTTGTTTTAAAGGAGAGGGGGGGATGTAGTTGTGTATTATATTGTTCAATGTATTAATCCCTTTTCTCGCGTTGCCAGGTTGAAGGTCTTTTAGTTGCAGCCAATGTGTACTCGACCCCCTTTGAGCCTGTATGTGCAAAATGTCATTTCGTTGCTTCTGCCTCCACTTTGATAAGTGATGATATGATTGATTGTCTGCGATGCAATGCAAAATGTACATATATTTATGGACATTGTGTCAATGGTGTTATCCGAACTGTGGGAAACACAACTGTGCAGTGTTCGGTTAGGCAGCCTCTGTTACAAAATGTGCTTCCTGAATTGGCAGAGTTGTCGTATGAAACGTATCTACACAAAAAGGAAAGCAATATCTATATGTTGCAGGAGCTTAGGATACTGAGAAAATTCACCTTAAATGAGGACAATGCAATTTTGCATATCGGCTGAAGAAGGGCAAAAAAAAAAATTAAATCAAACTTTGGGAGGAAATGAAAAATATCTCATGTCTCTCTGTAATATTTGTTCAACATCCAGATGAATGTTCGTTTCAAGAGAAAATGAATGCGCCAACGTCTCTTCTTTGTATATCAAATTGTTTAGTGCAAAGGTTGATGGTTTCTGCTCAATGGAACCTTCTGGGAACTTTCTTCTGGGTTGTTTAAAGTATGGTTCATTCTTGGTTATCTGGTTTGTCTGTTAATTTGTATACCGTGGAACTCCATCTCTTCTTTGGAGGACACAGAACAATATAATTGAATTTTTTTGGCCAGCTGGCATGCAGATCCGCCTGATAATTTCTATGGCGTTGTGGCGCAAATGTACTATGTGACTTGTTTTGGAAAATTTCCTTGATCGATGAACTTGGTCAAATTATTGTTGTGAAATAATTTGAAATCAACAAATATATAGTGTGCGAAGTGCAACTGTCCTATCGTACCAACAAGAGGCTCTTAAAATTCAAATTGATCGTTGTTTTCACAATTTTTGCTTATTCGATGAACTTGGTAAAATTAATATCCTGGAATAATTTGAAATCAATGAATATATATTGTGCGGAGTGCAATTGTACTATCATATGAACAAGAGGGACTTAAACTTCAAATTGGTCCTTGTTATGCTTGCGGTGATAGAATTTTACAAAAAAATTCTTTTGTTTCCCTCATTTTAAAAAAAATAAGTGATTTAACATCCTTTATAATTTAATGTAATCCACTTGTACAATAACAATAGTTAATATTAATATTTTAGTATCTGAAAATAATGTTTTAAGCTGAAGTTAGATAGGATGAGAATTGCTAAACAATTGTAATCTTGAACCCGCCAGACGTGGAATCCGCAAGTTCACCTATCAATTCATATATCGTGGAAGTCTGGATGATATTTGTAGGACACCGAACAAAAGAGGTTCAAATTTCATCCCACCAGGCTGAGAACCCGCGATCCAAAAAGTGCCCAAGTATGGAACGAGGGATCCACATATGCTCTATAAAATCTCTTGTCCATACTTTCTAAAAGTACATGTTTACTATGTATTGCTCGTTTGTCGAATTTTTTTTATATCATTTAATAATTAATCGAAATACATTACTATGTTCGATCGCAAAGTAATTAAACTTTCTCGTTTAATTAAATTATGCAATAGAAAAAATTATTATTAAT
>SNQJ01S0021273.1:103315-121054 GCA_010110895.2 Picea sitchensis | reverse complement strand
GGAGGTTCAAGCTGAGGATTCAAGCTTAGCATCAGTGACAGGTATTTTATTTTCAAATTTGTGAAGTATATACTCAATTTTAACTTGAATGCAAAGTATCATGTAGATTTAAATTTGTTATGCATAGTGTGTTAAAAAAAAAAATGTTTTATTTTCTTCATAAAATTCTGGGAATGAATGTGCCCGAATAAGCAAATTTTTAGTTCTGTTAAAATTCCGTTCTGTTGAAATTTATGGTAGTCAAAATGAAATTATGGTTGTTACAAAGGACCACTAATCTAGGAGATGTTACCTTAGAGGAAAACAAGTCTTCAAGATTCATTGGAGAAACAATATTGATCCCATGACTTTGCAGATTTCTTGTGGATTTCAAATTTGGAGTGACAATATTGATCCCATGATCTTAAAATAGCTTTCCATTTTGGATTTCTTTAATGGAAATAACATATCCCATATTGGATCTTGGAGCTTTAAATATAGTTAATATTATCCTTTTCCATAGTTTGAAGTGCCTACATTTTATTTAGTCACTGAGTAGAACCAAAAATAAATTATGGCATTCATTAGAAGGGTAAAATAAAAATATAGTATATAGAATGAACCCAATGTTACTTCTAGGATACAATATTGGTGGACTAGAAATTTAGCTATTGATAAGGAATTTTGCATTGATCTCTTAAAGTGTGGGATCTATACCATGAATTGCACCTTAACTCTTTCATTTTAAAGTTACTATCGTTAGTAGGATTATTATTAAAAAATATATTTTAGGTGTGTTTTAACTTTTACCAGTGCTTCCAAAGAATTGATTTCAAGATTTTATAATATTTGAAATGAAACTACAATGTACCTGATTTATTTTATAGACCTTGCATAAATCAAGAAAAATAATATTGTAACAATGACTATGCTCAACAAAACTATTGGAAACCAGTCCACACAAAATAACTCATAACCATTATTTGGTCTCATAAAACATCCATTTATTAATTGATATCATAAGTCATGCATTTATATGACATCTAGTTTTTTTGGCTCGAGATTGATCTCTCAATTGTATTTTCAATCTTAGATTCATAGCTCAAAACCCATTTCCATAAAAAAATCCTCATGAAGGAATTTTCACCACAAAAGAAAGAGGACATATTGCAAGCATTCAAATAAATTTGATCTTACAATAAAGCCTGAGTTTAGAAACACAACTCCATGCCCTACAATTGCTTCGAATTCAAAAAAAATTTGTAAAAGGATTGCATGAACCCCAACCCCACATTGGAGCTTATTTCTTTGATTTTGCATTAGGATTGAGAGAGCCTTGGGCCCAATTGAATCTATCTTAGGTACATTATGTATATTCACTTCGAAATAACATCCAGCAATTCATATTCTTCAAATTTGGATAGGAGTCCCACTATTTTACTCAACTCAAAACCTTGTGATTGCATCCTTGTGCTTGTGCCAAAAGGAAATCAAGTGATTTTTATCTTTCCTTCCACCACAGGAACAAGTACAGAGCCAACGACAACATTATTTAAATACACTTCATGTTGCATCATAGACCTTCTTAGCTTGTTCCAGGGGAAATCAAAGGGCACACACAAAGGAAAAACACTAACAATGGTGATTGTTAGGAGAAAGGTACCTCCAAAGCAATGGTTACATCCTTGTGTTTGTGTTAAAAGGAAAGCTAACAACCACAACCACTAGATTTTATTCTAACATAATCACAAGCATAGTGTTGATAAAAATACCAGGGCACTAACCTTTGTTTAGTTGAAATCACCCCCTTGCTTTGTCTAGTGACCAATGAGCATGGCTCATCACACGGGGGAATCAAAAGTATGGTGAGGGAGTAGAATGTTCATACTGCTACATGCAATTGTGCTAAAAGGGCATGTGAGGAAAAAATAAAACCTTGAGCAAGGATTGCATACTTGTGATTTTTCTTGAAGGAAAACTAGCAACCATTGGCTTTCCATCCATGACAAGAAAAAATGTAGATCCCGCAACAACATTAGATTTGAATACATTTCTTGTTTCATGATCTTGTATCTTATTATATTGCTCCAAAGATAATAAATGGGCACACATAAATCCATAACACTAATCATGGTGATTGTTAGAACAAAAGCACCCTTAGAGCATTGATTCATCAACTTTGAGTGAGAGGGCCTCGAGCCCAATTGAATCCATCATAGGTACATTGTGCATATATACTTTGAAATAACACCCTGCAATTCATAAAATCTGAAATTAGATAAAAATACCAATATTATAGCTATCTTGAATCCTTATGGTTGTGCAAGAATGAAAGCTAGTGACCGCTTTCTTTCCTTATAGTAAAAGAACAAGTGCGGATCCATCAACAACATGGAATTTAAATATTGGTTGCAAATGGGTTTATAAAACAAAGTTCACTAAAGAAGGGTGGATCGAACAACATAAGGCATGGTTGGTCACTAAAGGATTTCATCAGAAAGAAGGTATAGATTATACTAAGACTTTTTCTCATCTTGCTAAAATGAACACCATCAGAACCATTGTTTCTCTTGCTACATCTTGTCAATGAGAAATTTTTCCAAATGGATGTCAAGAGTGTATTTTTAAATGATGATCTTCATGAAGAAATTTATATGCAACAACCACATGTATTTATCTCCTTTAGAACTTCAAGTTTGGTATGCAAGTTGAATAGGTCTTCATATGGTCTTAAACAAACATTGATGGCTTGGTATGAGAAAATTGATACTCATTTCTTGCGTAGTGGTTTCATGTGGTGTTGATTTTATCCAAATCTATATGTTAAATTATTTGATGATGATGTGCTCATTGTTGTTCTTCATGTGGATGATCTCATCCTTATAGGAATCCAACTTTCTTTAATTCAGGAATTGAATAATGATCTCAAGCAACACTTTGAGATGATAGACTTGGGCCTATTGCATTATTTTCTTAGTCTTTAGGTGTGGCACATGGAAAATCGGATCTTCCTTTATCATCCTAAGTATGATTTGGATTTGTTAGCTCAGTTTGATATGAGTGATTGTAATCCTTCACCAACGCCATTTTAGTCTAGAGTAAAATTCATTGTTGATTGTGACAATCCTCTTTTTGATGCAACACTCTATCCTCAACTTGTTGGGAGTTTGTATATTTGACCCATAGAAAGCTTGATCTCTCCTTTTTTGTTAGCATGGTCTCCAGGTTTATGTAAAATCCCCATGAGAGTCATTGGAAAGAAACTAAGAGGATTCTTATATATCTTTAGGGAACTCTACACTATGGTGTTTTCTATTCAAGCAAGGCTTTTGTTTCACTTCTTGGTATGTTACATTGATTTAGATTGGGTAGGAGATACTACTGACATGATATCTACTGTCGAATATGTCTTTCATCTTAGTCCAGGTTCTATTTCCTAGTCTAGTAAAAATTTGAGAACACTTTCTATTTCTTCTTGCGAAACAAAGTACATGGCAACTAAAGAAGAAGTGTGGCTCTAGAATGTTCTTACTGAGCTTGGACTCGTTCATAATGCTCCTACTGAGATAATATGTGATTATTAGAGTGTTATTAAGCTTGCTTACAATCCAATATATTAGTCCAAGACCAAACATATTGATCTTAACACTCATTACATTCAAGATCTGATAGTTTATGGTGTTATTTTTCTGGATTATTATCCTATTGAACAACAAGTTGTTGATATCTTCACCAAATCCATGACAGAGGTGAAGTTTCTCTGACTTCGTAACTTATTGGGGATGCGGGAAGTTTTCATCAAGGGGGAATGTTATTTAATGACATATTCCTCCAACTGTGATTCTATCCCGCTAGTCATCATTTAGGGGGAATGCTAGAATGTGCTACTGAATGCCTAGTGGTCTTTTATAAATTTATTCTTCAATAACTCATTATCTTGTAAATTGGTTTATCACACATGCATCATGGGATTTTTTTCCCTCTCACTCTCTCCTATATAAAGAAGGTGAAGGGTGTCAAATTTCCATATTGTAGTGAATGAATGTGATCTAAGGCACTTGTGGAGGGATGCTCGTGTAAGATTGGAGTTTGTCTAAGGAATACAAAGACCAAACATTATGTGGATCTTTCCCCACATTGGGGCTTTACCATGTAAATACTTGTCTCTCTCTTTTGTCTCTCTTGGTTCTTGCTTTATTTGATTTACTATTTATTGATGTGTGCATTTGAGTTTATACCAGTGGATCTTATTATATGTTTTTGCATATTTCTCATATCTAACAGTTTGTGTGATTGCCTAAATAACTCAACTTCTTTGTCCCATATAAAAACTACTTCTAAATATGTGTTAAAGAGGTGGAATGTTGTTTCCCCTTCCTCCCTACGCATGTACTATAAATATGAACCATTGAATCCACATACTAAAATTTTATTCCGATATAGATTTGTTTTCCTTTCTAGGATATAGAGAAAGGTTGATACTTTTGGTTAGAGCTCTAGATTTGACATATTTTTCCATATCCTTCCTTTGTCAATATAGTTGTGTTTAGCCTCCAGGGTATAACATTAGGAACCTAACCCCTCATGTAAGTAGAATAATATATTACGATGTAATAAAGGTTAATATTAATAAGGCCTAGAAATAAGGAAGAATAAGTCGAATTTAAGAAGACCTAACAGAAGCTTCTGCTTCTAGAAGGATCTTCATGTAGATGGTTCTTTTGATAGACATATTTAGTATAAATAGGATTTGAGGGTATGAGAACTATTGTCTTGGATATTATTGTAATAGAGATCTGCTCTGCTGGAGGTTGCCCCCTCGAAGAGGCAAGTGAACATTTCTCTCAGTAATCAAAGTTCTCTTTCTAGTGTTATCATGATATCATTTTGGTGTTATAGTGGTTTTGTTATGGTTATATTGTTTTTTATCTACCATTCTATCATTTTATTTTTATTATGCATACTTTTTATATCTGGAATATTACAAGTGGTATCATAGCACTTTCCTCGACAGAAAATTGTGGGTTAATTTTTTTCAAGGTAGAGACGTATTATGGCGTCTTTAAGCTATAGATATTTGTCGTTATGCACATATACCCATGGTTGAGGGATTCATACATGCAATAAATACAAGTGGTACTTAAGTGCACATATGTTGGTCACCCTTATAACCCCTGGTGGTACCCCTTCGAGTGGTAACGCATCAGAAAACACCTATATACGCATCGACCTAGATTTCTTGAATCCCTCTTTAGATAAACCGATCGACTGCCTAAATGTTATAGTGCCAACGAGAACAACACCCGGGAAGATACTCTCTAGTACCTGGGCAGTCGACTAGTACGACTAAGGGCACAGTCTAGCTTCCTTAGTTGGTGCCCTGAGATATTGGGCCGAGTACTACTATTGGACCTCACACGTATATCAAAGAGCCATAACACAGGGAAAATCCTTGTCTGTAGAACCCTTGAATACCTAACCCTTGGGGATGGAAACAAAAAATAAAACATACAAGATCTATTGCCACACAACTGTGTTCGATTTGCCAAATCACTACACATTTCTTACTGGTTAATCATTTTGGAATTTCATCACTGCAGTATTCTTCAGATCGGAGTATAACTCCGCAGGTGTAAAAAAACAAGTCTAGAAATTTTTGCACCATTATTTGAGACCTATTCCATTGGATTTATCTCTTCCCCCTTATCACATTCATACCTATCATTGTTCAGCAAAATTTTTGACCCCATCGGCCCCTTTTCGGTTCCCTCATCATCATGGCCCATACCCGTAGCCAAGACTTGGAAGCTCACTTCAATACTTTGCAATCTAATTTCACAGAGACCCAACAAAAAGTGAGACATCTCAATGCCAATATTGTCACCATCAATAAAAACATGCATTCCTCCATCGCCGCCTCAATCGTGGAACTCAAAGAAGACCTCAAACAAGACATGACTATCCATCTTGAATCTATCGCTTCGATGATCTACACCAAGCTGGATATCCCTGCAGATCCCCCTTTATTTGACCCACCTTTGCATACTGAAGCTGAAACTTCCTCTCATTCCCATAATTTTCATCCCCATCACTTTCAGCGTGAACTATGCCTTCTGCGGGTGGATGTGACCAAATTTGATGGCTCAGGTCCCACTGGTTGGGTAACTCAAACGGAACATTATTTCTCTTTGTATGGCATTACAGATGACTTGGCCAAACTCCGGTATGGTGTTCTCCATCTAGATCAAGAACATTGGCAATGGTGGCAATGGAGAAAAATTGTCTGTCAAGGGTATGTTGCTTGGACACACTTTGTGGCATAGAGCTTTATGAATGCTTTGACATTGACACCAACCATTTAGGCCATTTGAAAAAGTTGAAACAATCTAGCACAGTGGAAGACTTTATAACTGCTTTTGAGTGACTGGCTTTTTGTACAAAGGGCATGTCTGATGATTTTTTCCGAGAATGTTTTATCAGTGGCCTCAAGGATGAGATCCGTGCCCATGTCCTCATGGCTCGGCCTCAGATTTGGGTGGAGGATACTAAACGAGCTAAGGAAGCACAACAGATTGTCTCTTCTCAAAACTGGAAACCCTCTTTTATTCCTCACACTAAACCAGTAAATCCCACTCCTCCTTCTACTCCACTAAATATCCAAATGGTTGAATGCCAACTCAAAGACCTTTGTTATAATTGTGATGACAAATATTTTCTAGGACACAAGTGTAAGAAACAAAAACTTTTTATGGCCATCTCGAAGGATGTTTTGGAAGAGGATGTTGAAGCTCCCCTTGTGTCTGACTCACCTGAACCCACCGACATTTCCCCTCCCTCAGACCCTCCCAAAGTAGAACTAGTCATTTCCCTAAATTCTCTCACTGGATTCTCTGCTCCCCAAACCCTCAAACTAATCAGCTACATCAAGCATAGGAAGGTCATCATTCTTTTTGATAGTGGAACCACCAATAATTTTATTCATCACCACATTGCCAAAGAAACTAATTGCTATATCCGTGCAGTCAATAATCTCCAAATCACGATTGCCAATGGAGGGTCCATGAAATGTGGAGGGCGTTGTGAAATTGTGCATCTCCAAATTGGTGACTACCACCTGAAATCTCATATGTTTTCTATTGACATGGGCGGTTGTGAAATTGTGTTGGGTGTAGAATGGCTAAGGACTTTGGGTCCCATTCTCATGGATTTTAAGAAATTAACTATGCATTATGACCAGGAGGGCCAGCAATATAAGTTCCAAGGCATCACCATCGGTTCCCCTGAGATCATTAGTTCCCATCGCATGGAAAAACTGCTCAAAAAAGGTCATTTGGGTGTTATTTCCCAACTCCATGCCATACAAGCAACTGAGACACCCTTTGTGCCGCAGGACCTCCAATCCATCCTCTCTAAACATTAAGTGGTTTTTTCCACTCCCCAAGGACTTCCTCCTTCTCGTGGTGTTCATGATCATTCCATTCCCCTTGTCCCAGGAATCCTTCCTCCCAATATTTGTCCCTATCGTCACCCCTTTTCCCAAAAAAATGAAATTGAGAAAACATTTCAAGAACTGCTTAACACAAGTGTTATCCACCTTAGTACGAGCCCCTACTCTTCTCCTGTGGTCATGGTCATGAAGAAATAAGGTTCATGGCACATGTGTCCTGATTTTTGCGCCCTCAACAAACTCACCATTAAAGACAAATTTCCCATTCTTGTCATTGATGACCTCTTAGATGAATTGAATGGCACCCAGTTCTTTACTAAACTTGATCTTCGTTCTGGCTACCACGAGATCCGTATGAAAGAGGTAGACATTCATAAGATTTCCTTTAGAAATCATGAGGGCCACTATGAGTTTTTGGTCATGCCCTTTGGTTTGTGTAATGCTCCCTCCACTTTCCAAAGCCTCGTGAATCATGTCTTCTGTCCTTTTCTCCGTCATTTTGTCTTAGTTTTCTTTGATGATATCCTCATCTATAGAAAAACTTGGACAAACCATCTTGATCATGTGGATCGAGTTCTCCATCTACTCTCTCAACACCAACTTTTCCTAAAACAATCTAAATGTTCTTTTGGCGCCTCAGAAGTCAAATACTTGGGTCATCTTGTTGGCAAGCACGACATCAGGGTGGATCCTAAAAAGATTGAAGCTATGCAAGACTGGCCTCACCCAAAGAATCTCAAAAGATTGTGTGGATATATGGGCTTAACAGGTTATTATTGCAAGTTTGTTAACAACTATGGAAATATTGTGACCCCTCTCATTGCACTCCTTAAAAATAATTCTTTCACCTGGACTCCAGCAACTTCTTAGGATTTTCAAACCTTGAAGATGGCCATGTGCACCACTCCAGTCCTGGAACTTCCTAATTTCACAAACACCTTTGTCCTGGAATGTGATGCTTCAGGAAAAGGAATTGGCATTTTCCTTATGCAAGAGGGTCGGCCTTTGGCCTTTACCAACAAACAATTGTCTGAACGCAATTTGTGAAAATCAATCTATGAAAATAAAATGTTGGCTATTCTGCATGTCGTTGATCATTGCCGCCCTTATCTATTGGGGAAACGCTTCCAAATTAATACATATCATCAAAGCCTCAAGTATTTTCTGGAACAACGCATTTCCTCCCCAGAGCAACAAAAATGGGTGACTAAGATTTTTGGATATGATTATGAGATCATTTACAAGAAAGGAAAAGACAATGTTGTTGCAGATGCACTTTCCCGGAAATATGAAGATGAAGGGTCCCTTTCTTCTCTCTCCTTCATTGTACCAAATTGGCTCCAAGCCATTCTCCAGGAATGGCTACACGATCCCAAAAGTTCGCATATGATACAACAATTGCAATCCAATTCTCCAGTTTCCCCAGGGTACTCTTGGCTCCATGATGAGCTTAGATACAAAGGTCATTTGTATTTAAGTAAACAGTCAAAACTTAAATCCACAGTACTTTCTGAGCTTCATGCTACACCCACAACTGGGCACTCAAGGTTTACCAAAACCCATGATAGGATCAAACATTCTTTTTGGGGGGATGGTATGAAATAGGACATTCGTAATTTTGTGGTTGAATGTGATGTGTGTCAATGCAACAAGGACGGAATAGTCAAATCTCCTGGCACACTACAACTGCTTCCAATTCCACCTGCTATTTGGTGAGATATCTCTATGGATTTTATTGTAGGCTTACCTAAATCAGGCAATAAATCAGTCATCATGGTGGTCGTTGATCGCCTTTCCAAGTATGCTCATTTATGTGCTCTTCAACACCCATTTACAACATCCACTGTGGCTCAACTTTTCATGGATCAAGTCTTCAATATTCATGGCATGCCACATTCTATTGTTTCTAATCATGACCCAACTTTCACCATAAATTTTTAGCAAGAACTGTTCAAGCTACAAGGCACCCAATTGCATCTCAGTACAACTTATCATCCCTAGACTAATGGTCAAACTGAATTTGTCAACAAGTGTTTGGAAACATATTTGAGGTGTTTTGCATTAGAAAAGCAAAATCAATGGGCTCAATGGTTTCCACTAGCTAAATGGTGGTACAACACTTCATACCATACAACTACCCGCATGAGTCCTTTTGAAGCAATATATGGAAAAAATCCACCTTTAGTTCTCTCATATTTACTAGGTGTCTCGAAGGTCCAGGGGGTGGACCAAACGCTTACAGTTCGAGAGGCTATTCTGTGTACCCTCAAAGAGAATTTGGTCATGGCCCAGAATCACATGAAGAAACAAGCAGATCAAGGTGGCTCTGAACGTCAATTTGCAGAAGGGGATCAGGTGTTTCTTCGACTACAACCTTACAAGCAAAATTCCCTCAAGCCTGACCATTTTCAGAAATCGGCGCCCAAATTTTATGGTCCTTATACTGTTGTCAAGCGTGTTGGATAGGTGGATTATCAGTTAGCTTTGCTCAGTTATTCTAAGCTACATCTTGTTTTTCATGCTTCCTTCTTAAAGAAGGTGATTGGAACTAAGTGCCAAACTCAAACCAACCTTCTCGAGTTGGACGAATAAGGCTCCATTTGGCTACAACCATAAGCAGTTTTGGACCAAAGTGAGCGTCGACTACATCAGACAACCATCAAGGAAGTTTTAGTCCAGTGGAAAGATACAACCCCAACATATGCCACTTGGGAACCAACTACCATTCTGCAACAATTTCCACATATCAAGCTTTGAGGACAAGGATGTTTTTAAGGGGGAGGACATGTTAGGGACATAACCCCTCACATAGGTAGAATAATATATTCCGATGTAATAAAGGTCAATATTAATAAGGCCTAGAAATAAGGAAGAATAAGTCGAATGTAAGAAGACCTAATAGAAGCTTCCGCTTCTAGAAGGATCTTCATCTAGATGGTTCTTTTGATAGACATATTTAGTATAAATAGGATTCGAGGGTATGAGAACTATTGTCTTGGATATTATTGTAATAGAACTCTGCTCTATTGGAGGTTTCCCCCTCGAAGAGACAAGTGAACATTGCTCTCAGTAATCAAAGTGCTCTTTCTAGTGTTATTATGATATCATTTTGGTGTTATAGTGGTGTTGTTTTGGTTATATTATTATTTATCTGCCATTCTAGCATTTTATTTATGTTCTGCATACTTTTTATATCTAGAGTATTACATATAATCTTTCTTTACCTTGAATTTCCCATGCCCTTGGTTTCTCCATATGATCATGTAAAGGCCTTGTCTAGAATTAATTTTCCTTCCCTTAGATGGAATTCCAAAGTTCTACGGGATTCCTCATTCAATTCAACTGAACAACTTGTACCTAATACACATATATGATATAAATATTGATTGGTTTCTATAGTACCATTCAAGCATTGGTGTACTATGTGCCAACCCAAGGCTTGGAAATTGATCCATGCCTCTTGTATAGAATCTTGTAAGCCAAATATTCTCTTCTACCACCAAGAATCAACCTAGAAGAAGACATAGGTTCCTCCTCTTATTTCCCAAAATAAATGCTCCCAAACCAATGTTTTGAGGTGCCATGCAATGTTCTGTACCAAATATCCCTGGAAAGAACCATCCATTTGAATGAGTTCCTCCTCCCCAATATCACTGGCATATTTATCTCTCCAAAATTTTCATCATAGTTCTTAATTACTTTTTATCCATCTCCACCAAGTTTTAGTAGCAAGTGCCTTACTTATAGTATAGGTGTATTTTATGCCTAGTCATCATGCCCATTAGGAAGACATAATGAGTCCCAGGACACCAAGGCCCATTTTCTCTCCTTTTTTGGAACCCCAAAAAGAAGGGAATGTTAGATGTTTCTGATGACTTTGATAATTCTATATGACACTACAGGGATAAAGAAAAGATAAAAGGGCATGTCTTGTAGCACATATTTAATGAGGATTTTACCAGGAAGAGATAGAAATATAAAAGTCTAGTTTTTTAATATAATATCTAACTCATATAGGATTTCTTCCACTAAGATGTTTCTTACGGCAGTCTCCCCCAAGGGAGTGTCGAGGTATTCAAAGGGAGGATGCCCTCTTTCAAAGACTAGAATTTTGGAAATATTTATTGGATATTCATTGGGATATTATAGGAATAAATGAAATACTTGCCTTGGTTTATCATGGATATTGAGGCTAGCATGAAAGTTTCAAGGATCTACTTAAATGTTTTGGATTCACGCACCATAGGAGCTCTGATGAGCATAGTAACATCCATGAATTGTAGATGGGATAAAGGATCAATGTCTTGATGGAGACGTAGTCTTTGATACTGCATATATACAAATCATGTATGAGATATCTTCCTAGACCCTTTTCCATTAGGATTAATAGAAAAGGGGAGAGGGTATCTCCCTACCTAATTCCTCAAGAGGGGTTGAAAGTGACAAATGGTATCCATTGACAAGAATTGAGAAGAAAACCAAGGAGACTAGGTTTCCTATCTAGGAGATCCATTTAGAGCATATCCCAAAATGTTTTAACATTTATTCAAGAAAATTCTAGTTAAGTCTGTCATATAATTTATACATATATATCCTAACCATCATGCCTCGGGATCAACTGCTCTTCAATGAGTGAATTGTGTAACACCCCATTTTCCCCTAGTTTGTAATAAGAATTGTGATTTAATAGTACTAACCATGATAACATGGGTGGGAACTAGTGAGGTGGAATTGGGAATTACCTTGTTTACTCAAAGAATTAACCTTCACCCAAGAAATCCTTAGTGCCTAAATATATTTGAATTATTTTACCTTCATTTTTTCAACAGAATCCAGTTAATGAGAAAATACGTGGTGGTTCAACAATTAAGTTTTCCTTCAAGAAGGTACAAGGAAAATGGATAGATCAACTGAAGTTTTCAGCTGAAAGTACCACAACAAGTGCCCCTTGATTTGGGATGATTGACCCCCGGAAGCTTCAGATGGAAGAAAGTGAAAGGAACCCAAGGGAAGGGAGAGAATGTTCTAGATGAAGACAGAGACTAAGAATATAGGTGTACGAGAGTAGTGCATGAGGGAACGAGATAAGAACGAATATTTTTTGAGGAAAATAGGAAGCTTACCAATGAACTTATGGTCAAATGAGAGTAGAGAATACCCAAACCCGAACTTGAGTAGAGAGGATCGTGAATTGATGCTTGTTGAGCTAGGAACTGGTACTAATATTGGAGGACATTGAGGGACTACAGAGGCAATGAAGGGAATCCCTTGTGTAGTTATAACTAGCTAGGAAAGTATCTAAAATTTTGTGGTGGCACTGGACTCAATCAGTAGAAGGAATTTTTGTTTCTTACTATTAGTGAGGAAGAGTAGCCTTCATGATAAAACCTAGAACTTTTGAGCAACATGTGTGTTCCCCCGATGGTATCATGGCTTGGAATGAGGGTGCTTTGTTGTAAAAATAATAAGTGTAGTAGAGCCTAAGGTTGGGTGGAGAAACGTTCACCCTCAGTCAGTTTCCCAACCAGTTATTTCTGAATAGATAAGTGTACTAGCATGTTTAATGTGTTTGATACTTGTTCCATTTGAAATATTTTTGTGTTTATTCAGTAGGTAATTGTATGATGTGTAAATACAGTATAATAATCAAGGATTGTATATCCATGGTTTTTTAATCATATGAGTAAATATTCATTACTGATGTATGTCTCTATGAGATAGAAATAGATATGGGGAAATCATGCAAATCCCCTTGAATATCTAGTAACTCCTTCTTGGAAGATTTCATAAACTAATGGGTCATAGCCACCCATGGTGGAAAACCCATGTCCAGAGCATGCATGGATTTCCTAACTATATAATCTTTGTAATTTATGAAATGAATTTGCACAATGGGTTGTCCTTGCTCCAGTGATTATGCAGAGGAACTTGGGTTCTTATCCCTCAAATAGTTTTGATAAAGGAAAGGGCCAGTAAGGGATTGGTTTCTCAGAGATTTTTTTGAACCTTTACCTGAGTGTGGAGTGTGAATAAGTAACCCATAAATATATAAAATGACCAAGTGTCGAGAGGTGATCTCGATCGTCCATCAGTGGGTTGAGAGGTGATCACAATCGTCCATCGAAAAAATAGGTGTCAAAAGGATTTAGAAACGACATAAGGATAAGTTGTAGGTACAAGCCTAAGAGGCCATGGGTCATTGATTCACAGTGATCTCATCCATTCATCAAAGATCAAAGGGTGGGAAAAGTATTTCGAAAAATATTTTCATATGAGTCGCAAGGAGTTGATGTTCCAAAGAGGAGAGCCTAAAAACCCATGAGTAATTTTCACCCCTCTGTCCATCATTGGGAGACATAATTTGGAAAGGTTGTATGACCTATTCGCATAATTGAGAATCGTGCAACTTTTTTCCTGAAGTAGGTTTTGGACCATTAATCTCGGTCAATCCAGGTCATACAATCTCACAGGTGCCCTATTACCATGGGTTTTCGCTTATGGAAAGGTTGCGTGGGTGTCAAGCTTGAGTAGTCCACGAGCACGAGACCAAATCAGAAGTTGTAGGTTGATTAGCAAGGAAGGAATATGGACCATCAAATTTGGTGATCCCAATGGCCTGATAAGGATCATGCTAGTTTAAGGACCCCTATTAATTGAGATCATCGATCAATACCATTTTCCAACCATTCGATCGATCAGATTGGCATGTTTCCTCGTAAGGAGCCCAGGGAAATGTGGATGCCACGTCAATTCATTGAGTCAACATGCCATGTGGGTATGTAGGGTCAAGAAACATGCTAGCAAAGGGAATATGTGTCAGAGACTATTGTGTGGTATGAGGCAAAAGAAAAGGGGGTAGGTGTCCTCTATAAAGTGGTCAGAGAAAAAAGAGAGGCCATTATTGGTCAATCACTTCCAAACTCGAAGAGGTGGAGAGCCATTGATCTTGGATGATTTGGTTTGATTGATCATTTGGAAGATTTGCAGAAGGGAGGTTTATTTCGATAAAATATTCGTAAGGGTTGGAACCGATGTAAGGAGTTTGAATGCAGTGTTGTGGGACGATACAAACCCAACAAGCTTGAAAGGAAGGTTTCCTACAGTAAAATGTTGTGCGGGTGGGAGAATTCCCTGATGGGGATGCTCTAAGAGACTCATGAGATTTTTAGGATCGATGACTGGTGTTCGCATGGATTGCATGAGGTACATACATATGCCACATGGAAGAAGTGATGTACTCAAAACTGAAATCGCCAGATTTCTTTAGGGAGCTATAACTTTCTAACCAGATATTGATTTTGAGCATGGTTATAGTCATTAGAAATATATTGAGGAGTGGATTCCCTCTATGGGTTCAGATCCAAAAAATGAGTTGATATTTTAAGAGGAAATTTTGACATCCCGCCATCCTAAGAAAGGGTTAGGGGGTCAAGTTTCTTATAGAGCGGTATCAAAGAAAAGTTCAAACACTAGGCTTTAATGAGATAGAAACCTACCATAAGGATTTAATTGTAGAAGCCAAGATTATCCTATTGAACTCTAATGTAATTGGAAAGTCACATATTCACTCCAATTTCTTATATGATTGTATAATATAATGTTTAACAAAAACATTATGTCTTTTTCGCTATTTGAAACTTATTCATGATTATGTGTACTAACAATGATTTCTGAGTGTAACTTCCATCATTAACATATTCTTGATTTTGGGATTGTTTAGGGCAATTGAAGCCTTGATGAGGCCAAGAAAATTGTATGTAATTTTGAATTGTGATTGGATAATGGTAACATGTTGTTTTGGCATTTAGAAGACTCATAGAAGAGAAGAATGAAATAACATATTGGTATAGTTCAACATGGAAGAGACCTCACATTTCAGGGATGAGGAATCCAATGATAGGAGGGATAGAGAAACCCCTCCATATTTAGTGGAAATTATAAGAAGCATACGGGATGAACTTAAAAGATACAAATAAGACAATGTGAAGCTTAATAGAGCCTAGGAAAAGAAGATAGAGTTAAATGCAATAATGTTGAAATTTTTTTCGGAGATACAAAATCACTTGCAGCAGGGTCCAACTGCCAACAATTTAGGAGGATAATCTGAGAAGCCACAAATCCCATCAAATATTTAGAGGAATGGGACAACACATAGTAATATTGGGATAAATTATTCCAAGAAAGTGCACAGGAGTGATAAGAAAGACACCTCAAGCAAAGACTCTTCCACAGGGTCCTCCAGTAAGAAAACCACTACCTATGAAGAACTATCCAGGAGTGAGACTAGTTCGAGTGCCCATAAGAAGAAGAGGAAAAACATTCAAGAGACTCTTTAGTTGAGGAATTCAGAAATTCAAAACCACCCACATTTGATGGAGAAATCAAGAATGGTGAAGAAGGAGAGCCATGGTTGCTAGGAATGAAAAAGTATTTATGAGTATAAAGTTACTTAGGGAATGTAAAATCAAAAGTAGACACCTTTAATTTGGTTGGAGGGGCTTCCATTTGGTGGGAAGGCCTCAATAAGGTAAATAGGATCATTGAGAATAAATTGAATTGGAAAAAGTTTGAGAAATACTTTAGAAAGACATACATGTATGACAAGTATTATCATAGAAAGGTTAAGGAATTCCATGATCATAAGTTGGGGAAGTTTACCATGGATGAATATGTAACTAGATTCTTCGAACTATTGAGGTATGTACCTTACATTAAGGATGAAAAAGAAAGGATCCATTTTTTTCTCAGTGAACTTCCAAAATATTTTCAAGATCGGATTGAGTTTAATGAGCCCAAAACCCTTGATTACATCATACGAAAAGCCAAGTATTTCTAGGAATGATTAAAGCATAGGCATGAGCCTCATAAGGATTGGAAGAGAAAGGATAAGACTAATTTTAACAAGAATGTATTTATATCCTCATGATTCAATATTTAGATAAAGATCGTTCATTCCAATCACCCCACTAAAAGTGTGCTCCAATAGAAGTATCCATCTCAAAGTGTGAATAAGCCAATAGAACCCACAAAGGAGAAAGTAGAAGAATAGGAGAAAGGACAATTAAAGTATTGGGGTTGTTGAGAAGAACATTTTTTGAGGGATTTCCTCCATATGTAGAATGATCATAGAATAATTTATAATGTTTAGGAGGCTACCAATGTCAATTATGTAGCAAGGAACACACCGCAAATTTATGTTGTTGTTGAAAATCAACAAGCGGACCACCAAGCTTAAGTGGTGGAGTTGGAAGGTATAATTTTCAAATGACCTATTTAAATTTTAATTAACCTTGGTTCTAACTTAAGTTACATTTCACCCTGAATTGTTGAGGCTTGTGACTTACAAAAAAAGAGGTATGCAAAGTCATGGTTAGTCTAACTAGCCACAAGAACTAAGAGAAAGGTGATTGAAGAAGTTGTAGCCTGCCCATTTGAAATGAAAGGACTGCATACACAATTATCCTTGAAGATCCTACCCTTGGGGTCATATTATGTGTTAATTGGAATGGATTGGTTAGTATCCCATAAGGTGAAATTGGATTATTTTAACAAAACTCTAGAGTGTGAATATGATGAAGGAACCAAGAGAGTATTGCAGGGTATTCAAAAAATGATATTAGTGAGACACATATCATCCTTAAAACTTAATAAATATAGTAGAAGGGGATCCCCTTTATATGATATACAAGTGATAAGCTCAATAGAAAATATCAACTTGAAAAAGGAAGATCACCCAGTGTTATGTGAGTTCAAGGACATGTTTCTGGAGGAGATACCAGGATTTCCCTCTAAAAGTGATAAAGATTATGTCAAAGCCTAATTCTAAGTTTCCCTATAGGATGATCACACCTAAGTTGGTGGAACTGAAAATACAATTAAAAGAGATGTCAGATAAGGGGTACATTAGGCCCAATGTGTCCTCATGGGGAGTGCCAACATTATTTGTTAAAAAGAAATATGGTACCCTCAAACTATGCATTGATTATAGGAAATTTAATAAAATGACCATTAAGAACAAGTATCCATTTCCTAGAATCAATGATCTATTTGATAAGTTGTAGAGGAGATACGGTTGTTTCTAAGATAGACTTGAGTTATAGATATCATCAAGTAAGAATTAAGGATGAGGATATCCATAAAATTGCTTTCAGAACAAGATATGGACTCTATGATTTTTTGGTGGTGTCATTTAGGCTTACAAATGCACCATCCATGTTTATGTTTTTAATGAACATCATTCTTAGAAAATATTTGGAATTTTTTTTCCTAGTTTGTATTGATGACATTCTTATTTATTCCAAGAACAAGGAAGA
>SNQJ01S0021273.1:81044-101094 GCA_010110895.2 Picea sitchensis | reverse complement strand
TCTTCCTTGTTCTTGGAATAAATAAGAATGTCATCAATACAAACTAGGAAAAAAAATTCCAAATATTTTCTAAGAATGATGTTCATTAAAAACATAAACATGGATGGTGCATTTGTAAGCCTAAATGACACCACCAAAAAATCATAGAGTCCATATCTTGTTCTGAAAGCAATTTTATGGATATCCTCATCCTTAATTCTTACTTGATGATATCTATAACTCAAGTCTATCTTAGAAACAACCGTATCTCCTCTACAACTTATCAAATAGATCATTGATTCTAGGAAATGGATACTTGTTCTTAATGGTCATTTTATTAAATTTCCTATAATCAATGCATAGTTTGAGGGTACCATATTTCTTTTTAACAAATAATGTTGGCACTCCCCATGAGGACACATTGGGCCTAATGTACCCCTTATCTGACATCTCTTTTAATTGTATTTTCAGTTCCACCAACTTAGGTGTGATCATCCTATAGGGAAACTTAGAATTAGGCTTTGACATAATCTTTATCACTTTTAGAGGGAAATCCTGGTATCTCCTCCAGAAACATGTCCTTGAACTCACATAACACTGGGTGATCTTCCTTTTTCAAGTTGATATTTTCTATTGAGCTTATCACTTGTATATCATATAAAGGGGATCCCCTTCTACTATATTTATTAAGTTTTAAGGATGATATGTGTCTCACTAATATCATTTTTTGAATACCCTGCAATACTCTCTTGGTTCCTTCATCATATTCACACTCTAGAGTTTTGTTAAAATAATCCAATTTCACCTTATGGGATACTAACCAATCCATTCCAATTAACACATAATATGACCCCAAGGGTAGGATCTTCAAGGATAATTGTGTATGCAGTCCTTTCATTTCAAATGGGCAGGCTACAACTTCTTCAATCACCTTTCTCTTAGTTCTTGTGGCTAGTTAGACTAACCATGACTTTGCATACCTCTTTTTTTGTAAGTCACAAGCCTCAACAATTCAGGGTGAAATGTAACTTAAGTTAGAACCAAGGTTAATTAAAATTTAAATAGGTCATTTGAAAATTATACCTTCCAACTCCACCACTTAAGCTTGGTGGTCCGCTTGTTGATTTTCAACAACAACATAAATTTGCGGTGTGTTCCTTGCTACATAATTGACATTGGTAGCCTCCTAAACATTATAAATTATTCTATGATCATTCTACATATGGAGGAAATCCCTCAAAAAATGTTCTTCTCAACAACCCCAATACTTTAATTGTCCTTTCTCCTATTCTTCTACTTTCTCCTTTGTGGGTTCTATTGGCTTATTCACACTTTGAGATGGATACTTCTATTGGAGCACACTTTTAGTGGGGTGATTGGAATGAACGATCTTTATCTAAATATTGAATCATGAGGATATAAATACATTCTTGTTAAAATTAGTCTTATCCTTTCTCTTCCAATCCTTATGAGGCTCATGCCTATGCTTTAATCATTCCTAGAAATACTTGGCTTTTCGTATGATGTAATCAAGGGTTTTGGGCTCATTAAACTCAATCCGATCTTGAAAATATTTTGGAAGTTCACTGAGAAAAAAATGGATCCTTTCTTTTTCATCCTTAATGTAAGGTACATACCTCAATAGTTCGAAGAATCTAGTTACATATTCATCCATGGTAAACTTCCCCAACTTATGATCATGGAATTCCTTAACCTTTCTATGATAATACTTGTCATACATGTATGTCTTTCTAAAGTATTTCTCAAACTTTTTCCAATTCAATTTATTCTCAATGATCCTATTTACCTTATTGAGGCCTTCCCACCAAATGGAAGCCCCTCCAACCAAATTAAAGGTGTCTACTTTTGATTTTACATTCCCTAAGTAACTTTATACTCATAAATACTTTTTCATTCCTAGCAACCATGGCTCTCCTTCTTCACCATTCTTGATTTCTCCATCAAATGTGGGTGGTTTTGAATTTCTGAATTCCTCAACTAAAGAGTCTCTTGAATGTTTTTCCTCTTCTTCTTATGGGCACTCGAACTAGTCTCACTCCTGGATAGTTCTTCATAGGTAGTGGTTTTCTTACTGGAGGACCCTGTGGAAGAGTCTTTGCTTGAGGTGTCTTTCTTATCACTCCTGTGCACTTTCTTGGAATAATTTATCCCAATATTACTATGTGTTGTCCCATTCCTCTAAATATTTGATGGGATTTGTGGCTTCTCAGATTATCCTCCTAAATTGTTGGCAGTTGGACCCTGCTGCAAGTGATTTTGTATCTCCGAAAAAAATTTCAACATTATTGCATTTAACTCTATCTTCTTTTCCTAGGCTCTATTAAGCTTCACATTGTCTTATTTGTATCTTTTAAGTTCATCCCGTATGCTTCTTATAATTTCCACTAAATATGGAGGGGTTTCTCTATCCCTCCTATCATTGGATTCCTCATCCCTGAAATGTGAGGTCTCTTCCATGTTGAACTATACCAATATGTTATTTCATTCTTCTCTTCTATGAGTCTTCTAAATGCCAAAACAACATGTTACCATTATCCAATCACAATTCAAAATTACATACAATTTTCTTGGCCTCATCAAGGCTTCAATTGCCCTAAACAATCCCAAAATCAAGAATATGTTAATGATGGAAGTTACACTCAGAAATCATTGTTAGTACACATAATCATGAATAAGTTTCAAATAGCGAAAAAGACATAATGTTTTTGTTAAACATTATATTATACAATCATATAAGAAATTGGAGTGAATATGTGACTTTCCAATTACATTAGAGTTCAATAGGATAATCTTGGCTTCTACAATTAAATCCTTATGGTAGGTTTCTATCTCATTAAAGCCTAGTGTTTGAACTTTTCTTTGATACCGCTCTATAAGAAACTTGACCCCCTAACCCTTTCTTAGGATGGCGGGATGTCAAAATTTCCTCTTAAAATATCAACTCATTTTTTGGATCTGAACCCATAGAGGGAATCCACTCCTCAATATATTTCTAATGACTATAACCATGCTCAAAATCAATATCTGGTTAGAAAGTTATAGCTCCCTAAAGAAATCTGGCGATTTCAGTTTTGAGTACATCACTTCTTCCATGTGGCATATGTATGTACCTCATGCAATCCATGCGAACACCAGTCATCGATCCTAAAAATCTCATGAGTCTCTTAGAGCATCCCCATCAGGGAATTCTCCCACCCGCACAACATTTTACTGTAGGAAACCTTCCTTTCAAGCTTGTTGGGTTTGTATCGTCCCACAACACTGCATTCAAACTCCTTACATCGGTTCCAACCCTTACGAATATTTTATCGAAATAAACCTCCCTTCTGCAAATCTTCCAAATGATCAATCAAACCAAATCATCCAAGATCAATGGCTCTCCACCTCTTCGAGTTTGGAAGTGATTGACCAATAATGGCCTCTCTTTTTTCTCTGACCACTTTATAGAGGACACCTACCCCCTTTTCTTTTGCCTCATACCACACAATAGTCTCTGACACATATTCCCTTTGCTAGCATGTTTCTTGACCCTACATACCCACATGGCATGTTGACTCAATGAATTGACGTGGCATCCACATTTCCCTGGGCTCCTTACGAGGAAACATGCCAATCTGATCGATCGAATGGTTGGAAAATGGTATTGATCGATGATCTCAATTAATAGGGGTCCTTAAACTAGCATGATCCTTATCAGGCCATTGGGATCACCAAATTTGATGGTCCATATTCCTTCCTTGCTAATCAACCTACAACTTCTGATTTGGTCTCGTGCTCGTGGACTACTCAAGCTTGACACCCACGCAACCTTTCCATAAGCGAAAACCCATGGTAATAGGGCACCTGTGAGATTGTATGACCTGGATTGACCGAGATTAATGGTCCAAAACCTACTTCAGGAAAAAAGTTGCACGATTCTCAATTATGCGAATAGGTCATACAACCTTTCCAAATTATGTCTCCCAATGATGGACAGAGGGGTGAAAATTACTCATGGGTTTTTAGGCTCTCCTCTTTGGAACATCAACTCCTTGCGACTCATATGAAAATATTTTTCGAAATACTTTTCCCACCCTTTGATCTTTGATGAATGGATGAGATCACTGTGAATCAATGACCCATGGCCTCTTAGGCTTGTACCTACAACTTATCCTTATGTCGTTTCTAAATCCTTTTGACACCTATTTTTTCGATGGACGATTGTGATCACCTCTCAACCCACTGATGGACGATCGAGATCACCTCTCGACACTTGGTCATTTTATATATTTATGGGTTACTTATTCACACTCCACACTCAGGTAAAGGTTCAAAAAAATCTCTGAGAAACCAATCCCTTACTGGCCCTTTCCTTTATCAAAACTATTTGAGGGATAAGAACCCAAGTTCCTCTGCATAATCACTGGAGCAAGGACAACCCATTGTGCAAATTCATTTCATAAATTACAAAGATTATATAGTTAGGAAATCCATGCATGCTCTGGACATGGGTTTTCCACCATGGGTGGCTATGACCCATTAGTTTATGAAATCTTCCAAGAAGGAGTTACTAGATATTCAAGGGGATTTGCATGATTTCCCCATATCTATTTCTATCTCATAGAGACATACATCAGTAATGAATATTTACTCATATGATTAAAAAACCATGGATATACAATCCTTGATTATTATACTGTATTTACACATCATACAATTACCTACTGAATAAACACAAAAATATTTCAAATGGAACAAGTATCAAACACATTAAACATGCTAGTACACTTATCTATTCAGAAATAACTGGTTGGGAAACTGACTGAGGGTGAACGTTTCTCCACCCAACCTTAGGCTCTACTACACTTATTATTTTTACAACAAAGCACCCTCATTCCAAGCCATGATACCATCGGGGGAACACACATGTTGCTCAAAAGTTCTAGGTTTTATCATGAAGGCTACTCTTCCTCACTAATAGTAAGAAACAAAAATTCCTTCTACCGATTGAGTCTAGTGCCACCACAAAATTTTAGATACTTTCCTAGCTAGTTATAACTACACAAGGGATTCCCTTCATTTCCTCTGTAGTCCCTCAATTTCCTCCAATATTAGTACCAGTTCCTAGCTCAACAAGCATCAATTCACGATCCTCTCTAATCAAGTTCGGGTTTGGGTATTCTATGCTCCCATTTGACCACAAGTTCACTGGTAAGCTTCCTATTTTCCTCAAAAAATATTTTTTCTTATCTCGTGCCCTCATGCACTACTCTCGTACACCTATATTCTCAGTCTCTATCTTCATCTGGAACATTCTCTCCCCTCCCTTGGGGTTCCTTTCACTTTCTTCCATCTGAAGCTTCCAGGGGTCAATCATCCCAAATCAAGGGGCACTTGTTGCGGTACTTTCAGCTGAAAACTTAAGTTGATCTATCTGTTTTCCTTGTACCTTCTTGAAGGAAAACTTAATTGTTGAACCACCACGTCTTTTCTCATTAACTGGATTCTGTTGAAAAAATGAAGGTAAAATAATTCAAATATATTTAGGCACTAAGGATTTCTTGGGTGAAGGTTAATTCTTTGAGTAAACAAAGTAATTCCCAATTCCCCCTCACTAGTTCCCACCCATGTTATCATGGTTAGTACTATTAAATCACAATTCTTATTACAAACTAGGGGAAAATGGGGTGTTACACAATTCACTCCTTGAAGAGCAGTTGATCCCTAGGCATGATGATTAGGATATATATGTACAAATTCTATGACAGACTTAACTAGAATTTTCTTGAACAAATGTTAAAACATTTTGGGATATGCTCTAAATAGATCTCCTATATAGGAAACCTAATCTCCTTGGTTTTATTCTCAATTCTTATCAATGGCTACCATTTGTCACTTTCAACCCCTCTTGAGGAATTAGGTAGGGAGATACCCTCTCCCCTTTTCTATTAATCCTAATGGAAAAGGGTCTAGGAAGATGTCTTATACATGATTTGTATATATGTAGTATCAAAGACTACGTCTTCATCAAGACATTGATCCTTTATCCCATGTACAATTCATGGATGATACTATGCTCATCGAAGCTCCTATGGTGCGTGAATCCAAAGCCTTTAAGTAGATCCTTGAAAATTTCATGCTAGCCTCAATATCCATGATAAACCAAGGAAAGTATTTCATTTATTCCTATAATACCCCAATGAATATCCAATAAATATTTACAAAATTCTAGTCTTCGAAAGAGGGCATCCTCCCTCTGAATACCTCGACACTCCCTTGGGGGAGAATGTCGTAAGAAACATCTTAGTGGAAGAAATCCTATATGAGTTAGATATTACATTGAAAAACTAGACTTTTATATTTCTATCTCTTCCTGGTAAAATCCTCATTAAATATGTGCTATAAGACATGCCCTTTTATCTTTTCTCTATCCCTATAGTGCCATCTAGAATTATCAAAGTCATTAGAAACATCTAGCGTTCCCTTCTTTGTGGGGTTCCAAAAAAGGAGAGAAAATGGGCCTTGGTGTCTTGGGACTCATTATGTCTTCCTAATGGGCATGATGACTAGGCATAAAATACACCTATACTATAAGTAAGGCACTGGCTACTAAAACTTGGTGGAGATGGATAAAAAGTAATTAAGAACTATGATGAAAATTTTGGAGAGATAAATATGCCAGTGATATTGGGGAGGAGGAACTCATTCAAATGGATGGTTCTTGCCAGGGATATTTGGTACAGAACATTGCATGGCACCTCAAAACATTGGTTTGGGAGCATTTCTTTTGGGAAATAAGAGGAGGAACCTATGTCTTCTTCTAGGATGATTCTTGGTTTTAGAAGAGAATATTTGGCTTACAAGATTCTATACAAGAGGCATGGATCAATTTCCAAGCCTTAGGTTGGCACATAGTACACAAATGTTTGAATTGTACTATAGAAACCAATCAATATTTATATCATATATGTGGATTAGGTACAAGTTGTTCAGTTGAATTGAATGAGGAATCCCGTAGAACTTTGGAATTCCATCTAAGGGAGGGAAAATTAATTCTAGACATGATCATATGGAGAAACCAAGGGCATGGGAAATTCAAGGTAAAGAAAGATTATATGTAATACTCCATATATAAAACGTATGCAGAACATAAATAAAATGCTAGAATGGCAGATAAACAATAATATAACCAGAACAACACCATTATAACACCAAAATGATATCATAATAACACTAGAAAGAGCACTTTGATTACTGAGAGAAATGTTCACTTGTCTCTTTGAGGGGGAAACCTCCAACAGAGCAGAGCTCTATTACAATAATATCCAATACAACAGTTCTCATACCCTCGAATGTTATTTATACTAAATATGTCTATCAAAAGAACCATCTAGATGAAGATCCTTCTAGAAGCGGAAGCTTCTATTAGTCTTCTTACATTCGACTTATTCTTCCTTATTTCTAGGCATTATTAATATTGACCTTTATTACATCGGAATATATTATTCTACCTATGTGAGGGGTTAGGTCCCTAACATGTCCTCCCCCTTAAAAACATCCTTGTCCTCAAAGCTTGATATGTGGAAATTGTTGCAGAATGGTAGTTGGTTCCCAAGTGGCATGTGTTGGGGTTGTATCTTTCCACTGGACTAAAACTTCCTTGATGGTTCTTTTATGTAGGTGATGCTCACATTGGTCCAAAACTGCTTCTAGTTGTAGCCAAATGGAGCCTTATTCGTCCAACTCATGAAGGTTGGTTTGAGTTTGGCACTTAGTTCCAATCACCTTCTTTAAGCAGGAAACATGAAAAACAATATGTAGCTTAGAATAAGTGGGCAAAGCTAACTGATAAGCCACCTGTCCCACACTCTTGAGAACAGTATAAGGACCATAAAATTTGGGCGCCAGTTTCTGAAAATGGTCATCCTTGAGGGAATTTTTCTTGTAAGGTTGTAGTCGAAGAAACACCTGATCCCCTTCTGCAAATTGACGTTTAGAGCCACCTTGATCTTCTTGTTTCTTCATGCGATTCTAGGCCATGACCAAATTCTCTTTGAGGGTACGGAGAATAGCCTCTTGAACTGTAAGCATTTGGTCCACCACCTGGACCTTCGAGACACCTAGTAAATATGAGAAAACTAAAGGTGGATTTTGTCCGTATGCTACTTCAAAAGGACTCATGTGGGTAGTTGTATGGTGGGAAGTGTTGTACCACCATTTATCTAGTGGCAACCATTGAGCCCACTAATTTTTATTTTTCGATGAAAAACACCTCAAATATGTTTCCAAACAATTGTTGACAAATTTAGTTTGACCATCAATCTGGGGATGATAAGTTGTACTAAGATGCAATTGGGTGCCTTGTAGCTTGAACAGTTCTTGCTAAAAATTTATGGTGAAAGTTGGGTTGTGATTAGAAACAATAGAATGTGGCATGCCATGAAGCTTGAAGACTTGATCCATGAAAAGTTGAGCCACAGTGGATGTTGTAAATGGGTGTTGAAGAGCACATAAATGAGCATACTTGGAAAGGAGATCAACGACCACCATGATGACTGATTTATTGCCTAATTTAGGTAAGCCTGCAATAAAATCCATAGAGATATCTCACCAAATAGCAGGTGGAATTAGAAGCGGTTGTAGTGTGCTAGGAGAATTGACTATTTCATCCTTGTTGCATTGACACACATCACATTTAGCCACAAAATTATGAACGTCCTATTTCATACCATCCCCCAAAAAAAGAATGTTTGACCCTGTCATGGGTTTTGGTAAACCCTGAGTGCCCAGTTATAGGTGTAGCATGAAGCTCAGAAAGTACCGTGGATTTAAGTTTTGACCGTTTACTTAAATACAAACGACCTTTGTATCTAAGCTCATCATGAAGCCAAGAGTACCCTGGGGAAACTGGAGAATTGGACTGCAATTGTTGTATCATATGCGAACTTTTGGGATCATGTAGCCATTCCTAGAGAACGGCTTGGAGCCAATCTGGTACAATGAAGGAGAGAGAAGAAAGGGACCCTTCATCTTCATATTTTGGGGAAAGTGCATCTACAACAACATTGTCTTTTCCTTTCTTGTAAATGATGTCATAATCATATCCAAAGAGCTTAGTCACCCATTTTTGTTTCTCTAGGGAGGAAATGCGTTGTTCCAGAAAATACTTGAGGCTTTGATGATATGTCTTAATTTGGAAGCGTTTCCCCAATAGATAAGGGCACCAAAGATCAACGACATGCAGAATATCCAACATTTTCTTTTCATAGATTGATTTTCACAAATTGCGTTCAAATAATTGTTTGTTGGTAAAGGCAAAAGGTCGACCCTCTTGCATAAGGAAAATGCCAATTCCTTTTACTGAAGCATCACATTCCAGGACAAAGGTCTTTTTGAAATTAGAAAGTTCCAGGACTGGAGTGGTGCACATGGCCATCTTTGGGAGGATCTGAGGGAGGGGAAATGTCGGTGGGTTCATGTGACTCAGACACAAGGGGAGCTTCAATATCCTCTTCTGAACCATCCTCCGAGATGGCCATAAAAAGTTTTTGTTTCTTACACTTGTGTCCCAGAAAACATTTGTCATCAAAATTATAACAAAGGCCTTTGAGTTGGCGTTCAACCATTTCGTCCCTGGTCAATTTTTGGATCTTTAGTGGAGTAGAAGGAGGAGTGGGATTTACTGGTTTAGTGTGAGGAATAAAAGAGGGTTTCCAGTTTTGAGAAGAGACAATTTGTTGTGCTTCCTTAGCTCGTTTAGTAGCCTCCACCCAAATTTGAGGCCGAGCCATGAGGACATGGGCATAGATCTCATCCTTGAGGCCACTGATAAAAAATTCTCGGAAAAAAGCATCAGACATGCCCTCTGTACGAAAATCCAATCACTCAAAAGCAGTTATAAAGTCTTCTACTGTACCAGATTGTTTCAACTTTTTCAAATGGCCTAAATGGTTGGTGTCAGTGTCAAAGCATTCATAAAGCTCTATGCCACAAAGTGTGTCCAAGCAACATACCCTTGACAGGCGGTTTTTCTCCATTGCCACCATTGCCAATGTTCTTGATCTAGATGGAGAACACCATACTGGAGTTTGTCCAAGTCATCTGTAATGCCATACAAAGAGAAATAATTTTTCATTTGAGTTACCCAACCAGTGGGACCTGAGCCATCAAATTTGGTCACATCCACCCGCAGAAGGCATAGATCACGCTGAAAGTGATGGGCCTGAAAATTATGGGAATGAGAGGAAGTTTCAGCTTCAGTATGCAAAGGTGGGTCAAATAAAGGTGGATTTGCAGGGATATGCAGCTTGGTGTAGATCATCAAAGTGATAGATTCAAGATGGATAGTCATGTCTTGTTTGAGGTCTTCTTTGAGTTCCGCAATTGAGGCGACGATGGAGGAATGCATGTTTTTATTGATGGTGGCAATATTGGCACTGAGCTGCCTCAATTCTTGTTGGGTCCATGTGAAATTAGATTGCAAAGTATTGAAGCAAGCTTCCAAGTCTTGGCTACGGGTATGGGCCATGATGATGAGGGAACCGAAAAAGAGGTGGGTGGGGTCAAAAATTTTGCTGAAAAATGATAGGTATGAATGTGATAAGGGGGAAGAGATAAATCCAATGGAATAGGTCTCAAATAATGGTGCAAAAATTTCCAGACTTGTTTTTTTACACCTACGGAGTTATACTCCGGTATGAAGAATACTACAGTGATGAAATTCCAAAATGATTAACCAGTAAGAAATGTGTAGTGATTTGGAAAATTGAACACAGTTGTGCAGCAATAGATCTTGTATGTTTTATTTTTTGTTTCCATTCCCAAGGGTTAGGTATTTAAGGGTTATACAGACAAGGATTTGCCATGTGTTATAGCTCTCTGATATACGTGTGAGGTCCAACAGTAGTACTTGGCCCAATATCTCAGGGCACCAACTATGGAGGCTAGAATGTGCCCTTAGTCGTACTAGCCGACTACCCAGGTAATAGAGAGTATATTCCTGAGTGTTTTTCTCGATGGCACTATAGCAGTCAGGCAGTCGATCGGTTTATCTAAAGAGGGCTTCAAGAAATCTAGGTCGATGCGTATACAGGTGTTTTTTTATGCGTTACCACTCGAAGGGGTACCACCAGGGGTTACAAGGGTGACCAACATATGTGCACTTAAGTACCACTTGTATTTCCTACATGTATGAATCCATCAACCACGGGTTTATGTGAGTAATGACAAATATCTGTAGCTTAAAGATGCCATAATACATCTCTACCTTGAAAAAAATCAACCCACAATTTTTTGTCGAGGAAAGTGCTATGATACCACTTGTAATATTCCAGATATAAAAAGTATGCATAACAAAAATAAAACGCTAGAATGGTAGATAAAAAACAATATAACCAGAACAACACCACTATAACACCAAAATGATATCAAAATAACACCAGAAAGAGAACTTTGATTACTGAGAGCAATGTTCACTTGCCTCTTCGAGGGGGCAACCTCCAGCAGAGCAGAGCTCTATTACAATAATATCCAAGACAACAGTTCTCATACCCTCGAATCCTATTTATACTAAATATGTCTATCAAAAGAACCATCTAGATGAAGATCCTTCTAGAAGCAGAAGCTTCTATTAGGTCTTCTTACATTCAACTTATTCTTCCTTATTTCTAGGCCTTATTAATATTGACCGTTATTACATCGGAATATATTATTCTACTTACGTGAGGGGTTAGGTTCCTAATGTTATACCCTGGAGGCTAAACACAACTATATTGACAAAGGAAGGATATGGAAAAATATGTCGAATCTAGAGCTCTAACCAAAAGTATCAACCTTTCTCTGGATCCTAGCAAGGAAAACAAATCTATATCGGAATAAAATTTTAGTATGTGGATTCGATGGTTCATATTTATAGTACATGCGTAGGGAGGAAGGGGAAACAACATTCCACCTCTTTAACACATATTTAGAAGTAGTTTTTATATGGGACAAAGAAGTTGAGTTATTTAGGTAATCACACAAACTGTTAGATCTGAGAAATATGCATAAACATATAATAAGATCTACTGGTATAAACTCAAATGCACACATCAATAAATAGTAAATCAAATAAAGCAAGAACCAATAGAGACAAAAGAGAGAGACAAGTATTTACATGGTAAAGCCCCAATGTGGGGAAAGATCCACAGAATGTTTGGTCTTTGTATTCCTTAGACAAACTCCAATCTTACACGAGCATCCCTCCACAAGTGCCTTAGATCACATTCATTCACTACAATATGGAAATATGACACCCTTCACCTTATTTATATAAGAGAGAGTGAAAGGAAAACAAATCCCATGATGCATGTGTGATAAACCAATTTACAAGATAATGAGTTACTGAAGAATAAATTTATAAAAGACCACTAGGCATTTTGTAGCACATTCTAACATTCCCCCTAAATGATGACTAGAGGGATAGAATCACAGTTGGAGGAATATGTCATTAAATAACATTCCCCCTTGATGACAACTTCCCGCATCCCCAATAAGTTACGAATTCAGAGAAACTTCACCTCTGTCATGGATTTGGTGAAGATATCAACAACTTGCTGTTCAATAGGACAATAATCCAGAAAAATAACACCATAAACTATCAGATCTTGAATGTAATGAGTATCAAGATCAATATGTTTGGTCTTGGACTAATATATTGGATTGTAAGCAAGCTTAATAACACTCTAATAATCACATATTATCTTAGTAGGAGCATTCTGAACTAGTCCAAGCTCAGTAACAAGATTCTAGAGCCACACTTCTTCTTTAGTTGTCATGTACTCTGTTTCGCAAGAAGAAAGAGAAAGTGTTCTCAAATTTTTACTAGACCAGGAAATAGAACCTGGACTAAGATGAAAGACATATTCGACAGTAGATATCATGTCAGTAGTATATCCTACCCAATATGAATCAGTGTAACACACCAAGAAGTGAAACAGAAGCCTTGCTTGAATAGAAAACACCATAATGTAGAGTTCCCTAAAGATATATAAGAATCCTCTTAGTTTATTTCCAATGACTCTCATGAGGCGTTTACATAAACCTGGAGACCATGCTAACAAAAAAGGAGAGATCAATCTTGCTATGGGTCAAATATACAAACTCCCAACAAGTTGAGGATAGAGTGTTGCATGAAAAAGAGGATTGTCACAATCAACAATGAATTTTACTCCAGACTAAAATCGCGTTGGTGAAGGATTACAATAACTCATATCAAATTGAGCTAACAAATCCAAAGCATACTTAGGATGATAAAGGAATATCCAATTTTTCATGTGCCACACCTAAAGACTAAGAAAATAATGCAATAGGCCCAAGTCTATCATCTCAAAGCGTTGCTTGAGATCATTATTCAATTCCTGAATTAAAGAAAGTTGGATTCCTATAAGGATGAGATCATCCACATGAAGAACAACAATGAGCACATCATCATCAAGTAATTTAACATATAGATTTGGATCAAATCAACACCACATGAAACCACTATGCAAGAAATGAGTATCAATTTTCTCATACCAAGCCATCAATGTTTGTTTAAGACCATACGAATACCTATTCAACTTGCATACCAAACTTGAAGTTTTAAAGGAGATAAAGACATGTGGTTGTTGCATATAAATTTCTTCATGAAGATCATCATTTAAAAATACACTCTTGACATCCATTTGGTGAATTTCTCATTGACAAGATGTAGCAAGAGAAACAATGGTTCTAATGGTGTTCATTTTAGCAAGATGAGAAAAAGTCTTAGTGTAATCTATACCTTCTTTTTGATGAAATCCTTTAGCGACCAACCGTGCCTTATGTTGTTTGATCCGCCCTTCTTTAGTGAACTTTGTTTTATAAACCCATTTTCAACCAATATTTAAATTTCATGTTGTTGATGGATCCACACTTGTTCTTTTACTATAAGGAAAGAAAGTGGTCACTAGCTTCCATTCTTGCACAACCATAAGGATTCAAGATAGCTATAATATTGGTATATTTATCTAATTTCAGATTTTATGAATTGCAGGGTGTTATTTCAAAGTATATATGCACAATGTACCTATGATGGATTCAATTGGGCTCGAGTCCCTCTCACTCAAAGTTGATGAATCAATGCTCTAAGGGTGCTTTTGTTCTAACAATCACCATGATTAGTGTTATGGATTTATGTGTGCCCATTTATTATCTTTGGAGCAATATAATAAGATACAAGATCATGAAAGAAGAAATGTATTCAAATCTAATGTTGTTGCGGGATCTATATTTTTTCTTGTCATGGATGGAAGCCAGTGGTTGCTAGTTTCCTTCAAGAAAAATCACAAGTATGCAATAATTGCTCAAGGTTTTATTTTTTCCTCACATGCCCTTTTAGCACAATTGCATGTAGCAGTATGAACATTCTACTCCCTCACCATACTTTTGATTCCCCAGTGTGATGAGCCATGCTTGTTGGTCACTAGACAAAGCAAGGAGGTGATTTCAACTAAACAAAGGTTAGTGCCCTGGTATTTTTATCAACACTATGCTTGTGATTATGTTAGAATAAAATCTAGTGGTTGTGGTTGTTAGCTTTCCTTTTAACACAAACACAAGGATGCAATCATTGCTTTGGAGGTACCTTTCTCCTAACAATCACCATTGTTAGTGTTTTTCCTTTGTGTGTGCCCTTTGATTTCCCCTGGAACAAGCTAAGAAGGTCTATGATGCAACATGAAGTGTATTTAAATAATGTTGTCGTTGGCTCTGTACTTGTTCCTGTGGTGGAAGGGAAGGTAACAATCACTAGATTTCCTTTTGGCACAAGCACAAGGATGCAATCACAAGGCTTCGAGTTGAGTAAAATAGTGGGACTCCTATCCAAATTTGAAGAATATGAATTGTTGGATGTTATTTCGAAGTGAATATACATAATGTACCTAAGATAGATTCAATTGGGCCCAAGGCTCTCTCAATCCTAATGCAAAATCAAAGAAATAAGCTCCAATGTGGGGTTCGGGTTCATGCAATCCTTTCACAATTTTTTTTTGAATTCGAAGCAATTGTAGGGCATGGAGTTATGTTTCTAAACTCAGGTTTTATTGTAAGATCAAATTTATTTGAATGCTTGCAATATGTACTCTTTCTTTTGTGGTGAAAATTCCTTCATGAGGATTTTTTATGGAAATGAGTTTTGAGCTATGAATCTAAGATTGAAAATACAATTGAGAGATCAATCTTGAGCCAAAAAAACTAGATGTCATATAAATGCATGACTTATGATATCAATTAATAAATGGATGTTTTATGAGACCAAATAATGGTTATTAGTTATTTTGTGTGGACTAGTTTCCAATAGTTTTGTTGAGCATAGTCATTGTTACAATACTATTTTTCTTGATTTATGCAAGGTCTATAAAATAAAGCATGTACATTGTAGTTTCATTTCAAATATTATAAAATCTTGAAATCAATTCTTTGGAAGCACTGGTAAAATTAAAACACACCTAAAATATATTTTTTAATAATAATCCTACTAACAATAGTAACTGTAAAATGAAAGAGTTAAGGTGCAATTCATGGTATAGATCCCACACTTTAAGAGATCAATGCAAAATTCCTTATCAATAGCTAAATTTCTAGTCCACCAATATTGTATCTAGAAGTAACATTGGGCTCATTCTATATACTATATTTTTATTTTACCCTTCTAATGAATGCCATAATTTATTTTTGGTTCTACTCGGTGACTAAATAAAATGTAGGCACTTCGAACTATGGAAAAGTATAATATTAACTATATTTAAAGCTCCAAGATCCAATATGGGATATGTTATTTCCATTAAAGAAATCCAAAATGGCAAGCTATTTTAAGATCATGGGATCAATATTGTCACTCCAAATTTGAAATCCACAAGAAATCTGCAAAGTCATGGGATCAATATCGTTTCTCCAATGAATCTTGAAGACTTGTTTTCCTCTAAGGTAACATATCCTAGATTAGTGGTCCTTGAACCTTCCATATTTTCTTAGAAGAGTCCCCAAATGTAAGCTCAGAAGACCACCAATGCATATCTGCATATTCTAAACTAGATGTTACCTCCCATAAATTCACAGATATTTTCTTAGTCAATTACATAGATGCAACATGCTGCAATAGAACCTCGGGGCCTTGGTCACTGTTTGATGCAATTACTTTTCCAATATTCCTCATATGGGTTGGGATCCCTTAGTAGAATTTCACCTCATTGTGTGGATGTGGAACATCATAATGCATGTGGATCTCTCTTATCACTAGCTAGGGCTGCAATCTTAAATTCAAAAATTGTTGCTTTTTCCCAGAGTGAAAAATAGATCCACGGTTCTTGTGACTTGGGAGCTCATGTGACTCCCAATTCATGGTTTGGTTGGGGCTCTCCAACTAGTAAAGTTGTCTAGGGAGTTCAAGGAGAAGAGTTCAACACATTAAAAAAGTTGACCTCATTTGGCCCTCGTAATTATGAAGTAGACTTGTTTTGGGTTCAAACACTGGTAAATAAACTACACCAGATTGTAAATATGGAGGAAATGTAGGTTGTTATGGAGAAACACCATAAAAGGGGCAAATAGAAAATGTTGACCATTCAGTTTTGGGTTCCTAGATTGAACATATTCAACTTGATTAGATTGTCACTTGAGATTGGAAATATTTATGTGGTGTTGTGGTAGGGTGGGATGCACTCATTCAAATTTTAATTTTTAATTTTTACTATTTCTATTACAAAATTCCCCATTTTGGCTTCAAAAATAGTCTAGCTTTCTACCTTTTATCGGAATTACACAAGCAGGAAATTTGGGAGGGAAGTGTGGAAAAAGTAAATAGGGAAATTTGAACACACAAAATGGAATTCCTAGTCACAGGTTGACAAACTAAATATCTCTTAGGCAGTAGACTATAGAATATCTATATATTTTTTGATCTGGCAATTAAATATGTTTCTTTGTTTACTTATCATTAGAAACTATATTTATTTTCTTTGAAAGAACCGAGTAGATAAATGTTTTCTAATGGTTCATCTACACAAGGCCTTGGAAGAAATCTAATATGCGACATCTTGTAGCATTTTTAATTTATCAAATGTGAAATCCATAATAGGTTTGAGAGAGTAACATATAAGGTTGTAACTGGAAAAAACTATGATGTTCATTTTCTGCTGTTATTTTTATGTGCCTAAACTATCAACTAAATTTTGCAAGTGGCAATTTTGGGGTAGTATTTTTGTAGATTGAAGCATATGGTTATTAGTTTGGACTTACTATAGAAGCTTTCAAGTTTGTATAATCTAATGGCACAACATGATTTTCTAGTTGATTTATTTGTTAAGCTGTACCAGAATGATGACATGTACATTTTGCAAAATTTAAAGGATGACAATCCATTGTTAGCCATGTAGCCTCACTTTATTGACTAGGTGGAAAGGGATTTTGAGAGCCTCCAATTTATGCATACTTTTGTTTTGAACTACAATATCAGTCTCTTGTGATGTCCTTACAACTATTATGCTCTAAATGGATTGCCTAAAACCATAAGTTTCCTTTGATAAGGTACAATTTTATTACCTTTTATTGTTTGGATATTTTTATTTATTGAAAGTGAATTTATTTAATAATTTTGTTAGAGCCCAAGGAGCTCCTTCCTTGTTTCCTTTGTCTTTGGCTAGTAGAATCTTTTCTTTTCCTATAAACATGTTTTAATGCATGGTTAGCTTAAAATTTTCTTGTTGAGATCATTGAATCATATATTGAATATATATGAAATGTGGAGTTTTATTAAACTTCTTTTTAATATCATTTTCAGAGACATTATTAAGTGACTATGATTGGAGACTATTTTCTTAATTCTAAGAAAAACAATGAAATTCCTCTTTTCTAATGTTTTAAAGGGTGCTAGCTCAATGGAAGAGCACATGCATTACAAGCAGGAGGTTGGTGGTTTGATTCCTTCATGCCCTAACATAAATTAACATAAGTTACTATAATTTATTTTAAGAAAATGATCTTGTTAGTGGTAAGCCATTTGTTTTTATACATTGTTTTATATATTATCTTTAAAGAGACAAAAGTCATATATTCTCTTGAGAGACAAAAATGTTGGCATAGACATGTAAATTTTGGTATTCTAATTTGGCATACAAATTCATTTATTGAATTTTATTTGTCTATATGCATTAATATGAATTAATATACGTGATATGTAATTTTTGAAATAAAATCCCATGTAAATAGAGTTGCATTTCTTTAAAAAAAACATAGAATTAATTGATAATTAGTGCTAAGTGGACTATTCAATCTCATTGGAGATGTGTCATAGATGAATGTAAGCCGTAAAGCATTTGACTTTCCCATCCATAACTTTTAGTCAATTTCCATTCTTAAATCAATTGAAATCATCCCATATAAGCCAACAAGGCACGGATTTATTCGTTGTCTTTTATTTACTTGTATGCATTAATATGAGTGCATAAATGTGATATATAATTTTTGAAATAAAACTCCATATAAACAACAATGCATTTCTTCCAAAAAAAATTATATTTTCCTAATAATGAATGCTAAGTGGACTATTCATGGTAATGATAATAATGAATGCTAAGTGGACTATTCATGGTAATGATAATAATTGTAACACCCTGTTTCTCCCAGTCTGTAAAAATAACTATATTGGCCAAGAACTATGGAAAACTCCAAGATGTGAATGTGTAATTTGACGGACCCTGTATAAAAGGGTCGATGAATGTAAATGATGTGTGAATATGCATTGCATGACTGCTGGGAGGGGGATGTGCCGAAAAAGAGACCACGATGGTTGATGAAAGGTGGTGGAAGGCACCTGGAATGGTGGCATTAACTTCCACCAAACCAATAATGTATTGGTCTTTACTGGCTCAAAGACCAAAGTTGCTCTCTAGCCCTGGAATGAATTACTCGCTAGGATGGTAGGTGGGGAGGCTCCTCATGAGTTAATCAGGGGATGGGGGTGAGCCGCCCATCCGTAGAAGCCCTCAGACCTGACCACTGTGGGGGAACTCATGCCACACGCAACCTTGCAGGACAAAGCAAGAAAGGAAGTGTGGGGAGAGCAGAGCACACAAAAAGAATCGTAAGAGGAGAACCAGAGGAAATCTAGGAAATACAACGAGTCTTGAGCAAAGGAGAAGGAGAGTAACCTTCGTCCTTGACTTCTAATGAGCGGGAAGTAGGAGACTGAGTCTCAAAGCCTCGTGGTCTAGATCGGGGGTGGCTAGTGGTAAATCCATTGGGAGTCATTGAGCCTACGGTTGGGTGGAAATGAGCACCCCTCTCAGCAGTTGTGTCACACCTGGTGTCTTTCTGATAAGTATTTATGTCACGTATCTTAAATTAAATATTCCTGGAATGCATGCTCATGGTTGTACGCTCATAAATGGTTTCTGTATAGAAATGTTTGCTTGGTGTTTTGGTCGAAAATGGTGGATGCATGCTTATACTTGTATGACTATAGTCAGTTCATATATATATACTAAACCAGTTCAGATTTCGAGCCCATCCTCGGGAGAATTATCCCATGTACTTAACTCATGTGATGCCTTGGTTGGATTTCCCCGAAGGCACCTCCTTCCGAGAAAGTTCCCTCACCATACAGAGAGGAGTGCGTTCCTTCAAAGGACTATTGATTTAGTAAACCCCTGAAATTGCTTCATCCCTGTAACCAAAAGTAGCTTAGCGGGGATACCTCTCAGCTTTTTGACGTTTCGGCACTCGGGAATCCCAAGGGTCAGTTTCCTTGTATTCGCCAGTTGAGAAATCCCGATATGAGAAACCCTGAAATGATATAGCATGAGTAGATTTTGGTAGTTCGGAGTTTCGACACCCGAGAATCCCAAGGGTCAGTTTCCTTGTATTCGCCAGTTGCGAAATCCTAATATGAGAAACCCTGAAATGATATAGCGTGGTTAGATTTTGGTGTTTTCGGCATTTCGGCACCTGGGATACCCAAGGGAAAGTTTCCTTGTATTCACCAAACGCGAAATCCTGACTTGCGAAACCTCAA